>VRYO01002774.1:2911700-2949151 GCA_009812075.1 Sialia sialis
GAATACGCAATTCTGGTTACACCTTGTGTTGCAACCCAAGACAGGAGTTTACAGAGAAGCTTCCCTCAGCCCTTCCCTTTTCCACAGAAGAGCTCTAGAACAGAAAAAAGGATGACATGCATCTTATATCAGCATTTTATATCTGTTGGGAAGCACATGCAGCATTTGAGGTAAAGACCTGAAATTGCACCTTTCCAGACCTAGTGCAAGAACCATGAAGTGGAGCCTTCACTGGCTGGGCAGCAGCACCACCTCCTTGACTTCGTCACAGGAGAGAGCTGAACTGGCACACGTTTAAATGGACAAACTATGGTAAAATTGGGTCAAATGGTAAACAAATCCAATGCTGTGGCTGACCACCTGAAAAGATCCCTCGACCTTTGGATCATGTTGGCTTTCTTCATTTCCAATGAGAATGACTGCGATCAGAGAAGCTACTGTAGAGCAGAACTGGCATTAAATTCTTCAAGATAATTTCCTCACCTCTGGACATAGCCTTGCAGGGTCACAGCAGGACAGGTCACCAAATACAGACTGTCTCTATGGGACAAATGTAAAAGCAGGATCACCCCTCAATAACGCCCTGCAAACCAGCCTTGAACTGTAATTTACAAACAAGACCTTTGTTTTCTGCTCTTAAGCGTAGCTGTTGAGCTTTATCACAGGTAATTGGAGATAGTTGAAGAGAAGCCATTTAACCTCTTCATCTTTAAATCATGAAGAGTCAGCAGAAAGTGGCAACACAGAGAAAAGCCAGGGAGTCATTTAAGATACAGAGTAAAATAAAGCGGAAAAAGGAAGCCTTATGATTGATTTTAATAGGTTTTGAATTAAATTCTTCAAATTGGAGAGCAGAACTGAAGAGACACAAACTGAATGTTGGAGAGCAGAACTGAAGAGACACAAACTGAATGTTACCACTACAGGTGATATTACTAATTCCCAACAATAAAGTGTAGTAACGGGCATGTCTAAACACTATTATGGAGGTACAAAAGTGGGATATGTATTGCAGTTATTCAGTTCTGCATTCTTTATTCTTTTTTATAAAGATAAGCTCAAGCCACAGAAATTGTTCAAGGGCTGTGACTCTCCTTAGACACATGCATGTCTTCATACACTTTCGAAATAAACATTCCCAGAAAATAAGTGCAGCTTGCTGTTAACATTCTGGGCTGAAGGCTTAGCATGGCACACAGCCATTCTCCTCATCACACAGTTTGAGGCCAAACTAATCTATAACAGGTCCTTAATGCCAATGAATTCAAAACAGCAATTTGTTTTTAAAATTAAGTTACTGAAACAGAACTAAATATTGCCTAAATCAAATTAGCTGCAGTAGCAATAAATAATTAAAGTAATCAACTAGTTCATAAATACAGAACATAATTAATTTTACCACCATGTATAGCAACATCAATACTGCAGCAAGATGGAGTGCAGGGAACTAAGGCAGTTTTGCATCCCTACACAAGCAGCACAATAGTAAAATGATTTTTTACATATAAAAATCAAATCCAAGCAGTAATGGAGTACTTTGGAAGAATAAGTAGTTGTTGAGAGGCAGATAACTGGCTCAAGCAGGGAGACACTGTGTATGTGAAATACATTTTGCAAGGCTGAAGGAGAGATAAGGACAGAGTGAGATCAGCTATTTGTAGTGAAATCTTCACTAGCTCTAGCACTGTGCTCATGATCTGTTCCTGCTGATGCCACCATGTGCCCTTTTCTGTGCTCCCTATGACTCTGGACAAATCTGTAAAGGCTTCAGACTTCTCTCACCTCCTACAGATAAGCAACCAGGAGCAAAATCCAGGACATTCAGTACTGAAAATGGGATGAACTGGTGGGTTGCTGCCATGCCTTCCTGGTTCAAACATTACTGCATTTACACTAAATGCATGCTCAGGTTCCTGCACTCTCAGGATTTGGGGTCCTTTGGTTTAACTGAATGGAGGATCACAGATGGCCATGAAATAAAGACCATTTTTTCTGAATCTCTTATTAGAAAAAGGCAAATGTGCATATCCATATTATTTCACGACTCTGAATCAGATGTTCACACACATCTGCTTTTCCTTTACTAAAGCAAAACCTTTCAGGATGAGTAAGATCTGTTCAAATAATACAAAATACAAAACTGAAGAGATTTTGCAAGTGTCAGCTACAGAGTATTGCTCCAGTACTGTAGTATTAACAAAGCCTGTCTCTATTCAAAGAAAGTAGTTACAAAATACCACGGTAACACTTAGTTACCTCATGCTGCGGAAATGTTTATTCGTTTTTAAGGGAGGTAAGTGCAGCCCTTGCAGTCTCATCTTTCTCTCAATGGAAAGCACTGCTCTCTCCAGAGAGAACTCTAAGAAGCTGTTTTGCAGAGCTGTATATTACAGAGTCATTGGGCTGGTGCATGCCACAGAAACATCTAACCAAAATACTTCAGCACAGCTAAACAGAGCAATCATACCCACTCTGACAGCGGAGTTCTCCTCTAAAGATAATTTGCCTCCAGCATCCTTAGCACTACTTGTTAAAGGTAGGGAGGGTTTCTTGAAGGGGCACAGTGGTGTCTGACAGGCAGAGGGGTGCTGGTCTGGGAGGTGGTGGCTGGGATGTCAAATTCTGTCACTTTTTCTTTCCCTTTATGCTTGCCCTTGCTTCAAGAGAAGCTCTGAACACAAACACCACAAAGATTCTCTTTCAAACCGTGCTCAAGCAGCAACACAAACCAGGCATTTCATCGTTATTCAGTGCACACAGCCCCGTCCCTCTGTATGTTCTGTATGATCTCTCCAGCCGTCAACAAAATAGGAGACCAAGCAGCTAAAGGCCAAATTTGCAAACACAGCCAAACACGCAACTCCCACTGCAATTCACAATGGAGTGAGCAGCATAGGCTGAGGGGAGTGACGGCAGCTCAGCAAGCAGACCTGCCCCACAGCAATGCTGCAGGGTCATGGGAAAGAGGCCATGACTTCCAGGGAAATCTGGGGCAGAAGGACAGCTTTCCATGCAGAAGTGAGGCCAGCAATACCCTGAGAACCAGAGCATACAGCAAACTTTCAATATTGAAAGAATGCCAATATCATCTGCCTGTCATGGCACGCCATGCTAAAATGCCCTGTGTTTCCCTGCAGAGTGAACCTAAGGATGTCGAGCTTATTCTTTTAAGTTCTTCAACAGGAAAATCACTAGCCCCAAATATGCAGACAGGAAAAGTGCTGGAAAGCACCAGCAGCTGCCTGGCAAATTATTTTTGCAGAAAGCAAATCCATCTCCTAGCATCCTGGAAGTCACTGCCTCATCTCCATGAATAACTAAGTCAGATTTTACGTTGGTAAAGCAGACTAGACCTGGGGCTTTTGCCTTCCAAAGTATTCGCTTCCCTTTTGTTCCAGTCGCTTCCCTCTCACCCTTTCTAATCGTTGCACAATAGAAATTGAGATCTTCCTCATCTTCCTGCACTTCCCTCCTAGTTATTCTCCCTACAGTAAGCAAGAGTCCCGGCAGTCTTTCCATTTTGCTGCTGTTTTCATGGGGGATCCCATCAAGTTTCCTTTAGCCAGTAAGTTTCCTTCCAGAGACGAGTTTTGGAGCTCTTTCTTGAAGAATCCCTTTCCCTGCTCACCCACACATGATGCAGTATTGCAGAGCAAGCCTAGCCAGAACCAGAGACATTTCAATGAAGTTCCCAAAGATGTAATGTCCCAATATAATTTAATATTTAACATCTGACAGTATCAGGCACACTTCAGTCTGAACTATGTTGCAGAAAGGAGCCCTACTGCATAAGGGGCCAGAGAAGCACAGCAGATGATGCTCTCACCAAGCACAGAGGTCCTCACTCTAGGCTCCTGATGGGCAAATTATGGTCCTGCCACATGCCTTTCCTTGTACACATCCATCAGCGGAAGACAGCAGTCTGAGTGAAAACCTATCCACTCCTCCTGTCTCAGTAACATAAGTAAGAGACAGATGTCGTGCAGACCTTGAAAGGGATGCTGCTGAGGAACATTCAAACCTCACACATCAATAGAGGGCAAGTTCTGACCCAACTATCACAGTGGCCCCCAACCCCTCAGTAATTTTAACAGCTTTCTGTAACTGGCTCTGTCACTGATTCACAGTGTCATCAACTGAACCTGGGCAGAAAGCAAAGTATATTGCTGGAACACGCTCACACAATTTATTTTAAAGAGACTGATAGATTTCAATCACCCCATGCAACATTTCTAAGTTTACATAGTGTTATCCCCATTTCACACATGAGAAAGGTTACTTGCTATGATTAAAGTAACAGTGATTTTTTAGGGTAAAAATCCAACAGTCAATTAAATTCAATAAAAAATACTGAAATCCATCTGAGAACATACATATAGTCAACATAAATATACAAAGAGTTCCTGTTATTTTCAAAATTATGTGACTAAGAGTTAAATTATTACTGCATCCAAGTCACTCAGGTATTAGACTCAAGACAGTCAAGATACATCTTAGAGTGTCCAAACCCATGAAAACATGTTTATCAGTTACACCTTGATTTGCCAAAGTAAAGCCACTTATTGCTGAAATAATGCACATAAACCCAGTAAATCATACACTCAGCACAAGCAGAGCTGATAGAGGATAAAGCTCTGGAGCACCAGCATTCCAGAGGAGCCAGCATCTCCCTGTTGCTCTTCCCAATGTTATGCCTACTTTTCCACTTGGAGCTTGTATTTACATTGATTGATATTACCTTTGCTTTACACCTCCCTCACTGAAATGACAACAAAGGCAGAAAATAGCAACTGAATGAGGTTTGCATACAGAGAAACCACTGAGACTAAACTCCAGGAATGAATAGGACTATTTTTAGTCACTCTCATAAATTTTTTTCTTTGCTTCTGCTACTGGAAGTACCAGAATAGACAGATCCTCTCGGGCAGCACGAGAGTCTAGTTCACGGTATTTTGTTTTGCTTCCTCAAAAGCTTTAGTAACACATGACATGTCAGGGATGGGGTCTTGGCTCATGGTCTTTAATGTGCTTTGCTGTGCTTTTCATCTTAAAAACAAAATACAAACAATAGCAAGAAACAGCAGCAGAAGCTCCTTCCCGTGCATTTTCCTTCTCCAGGCGATACACTGAAAAAATGTTCCTCATTAGTCCCACCTAGAGAAGAAAGCTTTCCTCTTGCCACGTAAAAAACTCTCATTTTTTCAGACAAATAATTATGCAATTACACAAATAACTGTGGGACTGCATCTCTCACTAATACCAATCCATCTCACTCAGAGAGTCACATCTTTCTTGCAAACTAAGAGACAGCAATTACAGAAGGAAATGCTAAAAGCTGCACTCCAATGTTGCAGGATATTCTGCTACTGTAGTGTGGGAGTCAGCCTGGCCCGTGTCCCAGGTCAGGCAAGCATCACCAAGGAACACCTGCACCTAACCCTAGACCTTGGCAGGCATCTGTTGGAGTTGTGGCAATCCCGAAAAATCAAGTTCCAAGGAGTTATGGGATTGTCCATGTTAATGCCTCATAAATATTCCCAACCTTCATTTCCCAGTTATCATCACCACTCTAAGTTTCCAGAATGTTCTTCCCTCGTTTCCCCACTGGACCCTAACTTCCCTAACCCCACCTCTGCATCACTTTCCCTATACCCTATAGCCTCAATTCCTACCCTTTTCCTGGTCCTCTTTTATACCCTGGACCTCCCTACATCTTTGTCCTTGACCATCAACTCCTACAATCACCTAGTCTGTGTTCAGATTTTGGGCCTTGTCCCACATTTGTTTTCACCATTATTAAAGTACTTTATGTTGCTACTCATGGTCGTTGCACCGCTCTTCTTTTCTTTTTCGCCACCATCACCCTGAGATCAGAAGAACCCTAAAAAGCCTTGTTGGGGACCATTCTCACCCACGACACTGAAGTTTTTTGCCTTTTTTCCTATATAAGCACACAATTTTAATTATTTAGAGCTCAGAGTCAATAGAGTTGGATCAGCAACAATGACAGACTGCCAGTGTCAGGCAGCAAGACCTAAAGCATTCACTAACACTCTGTAAGAAAAAAGGCACATTGTGACAATCAGATTACAGGATATTGACACTTGTGATAGTATTAGAAAGTTAAATACTATGATAATTAGTTTTCAGTTGATTTTATCTCTGAAATCATACCAGCTTTAGTGATGTTTGCACTCCAGTGAACCCCAGTTTTATGTGTTTTTTCCTCATCAGAGGATGCAGAAGAAAGAAATTTTGAGGGGAAAAATGCATCACTGAAGAAGTGATCATTACTTTTTAACTTCTTCTATCAGACTTAATTCCTATTAAATCCTCACCGAGGTCTCAGTGGAAGAAAGAAGTAGAAATTGCAGCTAAAACCCTCACCTCTCGGTGCCAGCTCGGGGCCAGCCTGGCTGCACCCACAGGCAGAAAGCTGGGATCTGGATATGCAGCATCACACCCTGAATCTGCTCCATGAATTTTAATTTCTAATAACCTAGCTCCCAAATAAGGTCTACCCCTGGGCAAAATAACACCTTAGACAGGTAATGCAGAGATTGTGCCACACACTGGGCATTCAGCTGCAATCCCCACGCTGTCATCCACACATGAAGCACAGAAACAGACCTGTTTCTGTTGGAAAACATCCCTAAGATCAATGAGTCCAACCATTGATCCAGCATTGCCAAACCTACCGCCAACCACCATGTCCCCAAGTGTCACATCTACACGTCTTTTAAATCTTTCCATGAGAATGTGGGCTCCTGTGCCAGGGCTTGACAACCCTTTCAGTGAAAAAGTTTTCCTAATATCCAATCTACACCATTTCATATGACAGCATGAAGACAGCAGCACTGCTTATGGCACACATTACCCCTACACGGATGGGAACCTTGGCCCCATTCTCAAGAGGACAGAACAAACTTACAGCAGGACTGTAGGGGAAACTCACAGCAGGGTGGCCCCATCCATGCCACCAACAAGAAGAAAATCCCAAAATATTAAATCTAAATTGTAAGCGAGAAAGTAAACAAAGGAAAAACTAAATATACCCATCTCAGACTCTACGGTCATTCTCTCCCATTACAATGTACCTCCAAAGTTTTTGCTGGCAAATCACACTCTTATATAAAAGTCCTACAGTCAGTTGGCATCACAGGAAACACTCTCCACAGTTACCCTTTTTTTCCCTTCAAAAAGGAAAGACGAAAAAGCAAAAACAGACAAAAAATCAACATCAAAACAAAACCAAAAAAATTAAAACAACCCCAAAGGAGATAAGAAAAGGAAAGCCATTTTTATCTTAATAGCTGGCAAACACACATCATTACATCCTGATAGCAAGTGAAAGACCATGTTTACACTAACTTTAAAACCAGCAAATCCTGTTTAAGGATAAAGGGAGTGAATTCACTATCTGACAGTTGCCATTAACGTTTTAGATGAACATTTCCTGTGCTCAACAGCTTCCCACATTTTTTTCCCCACTGGCCTAGTAAAAGATACTTCTCCCTACAAACCATGACCTTCCTGTTCTAGTACCTGATAAATTAGCAGCACAGAAAACAGATTTTTATCTGACTTTAAAAAATAGTTTGTGTGTTCTGTCAAGGACTAAATGAACAAAACTCCTCTGGTTTTAGAAAACTTTCCCTTTAGCTCATGCATGTGTTCTTGGAAACCTCAGACCTTCTTTTTGTGATACAGCACTGTCTGTAGGAAAACAGGGGTAGGTAGTTCCAGCAATTTTTCCAGTAGTTAAAAAGAAATACTAACACAGGTGTTATTTGTGGGAAATAACATTTATTTTTACTACAGCACATGTAGCAACAAGGAGTGAGGAATTTGTTTCACTGAAGATCTAGACAATGCTTAGCTTCCTTCATCTCTGTTCATAAAGAGGCAAAATCTGAACTCACCTGTTCTTATCAGAAGTAAAAAAAAAACAAGAAAAAAACAAAAAACCTAAAAAAAAAAAGATTTGTTGCATTGAAGTCAGCAAAAATCC
Organism: Sialia sialis; assembly: GCA_009812075.1. Classification (NCBI taxonomy): domain Eukaryota; kingdom Metazoa; phylum Chordata; class Aves; order Passeriformes; family Turdidae; genus Sialia; species Sialia sialis. Next base: position 2,919,712 of record VRYO01002774.1, read on the forward strand.
CAGTTTTAATAATTATTAGCTCATCTTACCTTATTCTTGCTCAAAAACACTTTACCTATAAGTAATGCTAGAGGTTGCCTATTTACATGCTGGAGATGGGATTTTGCAAGTGAGCTAAAAACATCTACTTTGGGGTTGAGTTTCTGCCTGTTTATTTCAATTGCAAAGCCAACAGAGCAATTCTGAACTACTACTCTAACTACTTAATGACCTGAAGCTCTTGGAGCCACCAAAGCCATGCAGACCCCTCGCCCCAGCAGTGACCCATCAGCGTGGGTCAGCACAGGCTTGGGAGAGCTCCCAGGGACACAACGATGCCGGGTTAATGCCTGCATTCAGTGATCCTAGAGGCTTTTTCCAGCCTTAATAATTCCATATTTCTGTGATCACATCACCTTCCAAGCCCTTGCCCGAAAGAGCAGACTTGCAGACAGAAGCTCCATCTGCACAGCTGCTGAGGAGAATTTTAAGCCAGCAAAGGAGTGTTTGTTTGCACTGAGAAAGAGATTTAATGTCTAAATTAAATAAGTGCACTATGCTTAGCTCCCACTGACAAATCGGCTGGATGTTAATGGCTCTCCCGCTGGAGCTGGCTTTCTCTGGAGAGTTGTGCTCACACCAGCCGTGTGCTGATCAGCACATCAGCAACAGGGGCACGCACACACCAAGCTCCGCGTCCCCTCCCCACTCCTCCCGGCTTCCAGTTAGCTCCCTGAAAGGAATTGTTCTGCTGTTTTGACAGCAATCCTCTTGTCCCCTCAGAATACAGTGAAAGAAAGAACAATAGGTATGGCTTAAGGAAGTTCTGGAAATTATTGCTACAAAATCAGGAAAGTGAAATGGAAACATCACTGGTAGAAGACTAAGTCAAAATGAGCTCCTGAATGCAAAGGAAAATAAGTTGGATACTTTTAAAGATTTTCATCACGTTCCTGTTGTTACATGAGTACAATAAAACATATTTCAGTTATGTAATTCCAAATATTAATTGCTGTGACATTTGAAATTGAAAATAATCCCACAGGTTTCCCAAACAGAGAAATCCATGTTTGCACAGAGGTGCTCAGCAAAGCCAGCAGTGCTGTTCGCCCAGCAAGAACAGTCTCTCACCTTCCAGTGAACAAACAGCATCCTGAGAAATAATCACATTAGAGCTTCTGCCTGCTGGAAAGGCAGAGGGGTGAAAGGAAAGACAGAGGGCTATAATTATTATTTCTGTTTTAGAATACTAGGGGGTTGCTCAGTTAAAGATGTCTGAATGATGATAGGATCATCTAATCAGAGGTAACACAAACACAGCTCAGATGTGATAAACAAGGCCTGATGAATATGCTTCTTCTGAAAAGGGAATTGTAATGCCCAGTACACAGATCAGACAGGACTTGTTCTGGTGATGTTATTTATATTTGGTGAATATTAAAAGGGTGATGGAGTCATTCTCAGCACTGTCTCACAGTCAAACAAATCTTCAGAACCCAATTACAGTAATTTTACAATTATAAGCCACACCTGATTATAAGCCGCACATCCGGGTAGCCCATGGGATTTATCCATACATAAGCCGCACCCAAATATAAGCCGCATTTTTTTTTTTTTTTTTAAAGCAAGGATCCATGTGCGACAAAGTAACAAGTTAGTAACAGAATCGCGCCAGAACAGGGTTTCGTGTCAGGTGCTCAAGTTGCAAACAGTTTTCATAGACCAGCGAAGCCTTTAAAGGCAGCCCCAGGCATCCTCCCTGGCCGGCTCTCACTTCCGGATTGGCATTTCGCTGGGATTTGTCCATAGATATAAGCCGCACCTGATGATTAGCCGCACTACTGGGCTAGGCTGGATTCTTCAATCAAAAAGGTGCGGCTTATATTCGTGAAATTACTGTACTTCACCAGCACCTCCACACTTCCTAGGACATGTTAGGATGATCCAGTGATAATACAAGCTCTGCAACTCACCAAAAATGATCCCTTAGCACTCTCTCTAATCCAGTTGACCTGTCTGGAATATACTTAGAAGTGTCATCCAAATGCAAACCCAAAAGGGCACCCAGAGACTCTGAAAGGGCACCCAGAGACCTCCAGACACCCTTGCGACACCCTGAGAGACCCCCAAGGGCAACAAGAGACACCCAAAGGGCACCCAGAGACTCTGAAAGGGCACCCAGAGACACCCAGAGACCCCTGTGACACCCCTGGAGACCCAAAAGGGCACCCAGAGACTCCCAAAGGGCACCCAGAGACCTCCAGAGACCCCTGCGACACCCCCAGAGATCCCCAAGGGGAACCCAGAGACCCCTGAGGGTGCCCAGAGACGCACAGAGAACCCTGTGACACCCCCCGACATCTCCAAGGGCACCCAGAGACACCCAAAGGGCACCCAGTGACCCCCAGAGATCCCCACGGACACCCAGACACACCCAGACACACCAGACCTCCCCATTTAGGAAGCATTTGCTATATATCCAAAAGGAAAAGAGAGTCTCTGCTCCTTTATTGCTACCTTTGTGAAGTCAGCTTTAATTGGGACACCTTGTAGTACTGAGGAGCTTTCTGGATAATTTAACGTACTGGTAAGGGCGTTGACTTAATCCACATACTCTGACTTACAGTAAAGAGTTGCTCCTTACTGGTCTTGAAACTCCAGCTCACTAGTAGCTGTTACAGTCCTATATCCAGCACACATGCTGGAGCCCTGGTCACCATCATGGTGGCAAAACCCATCCAGCTTGGTTTTACAAGCATGTAAAAACCTGTGCTTTTCTCCAATTCTCCTATGACTCCAGCTGTTCATTCCAAAATCAGCATGAGGAACAGGCGCGCTAGTCCAGACACCCGGACCAGCAAGACTATGAGCACCTCTCTGATAAACCCACTCAGGGTCTCATCCTGCTACTGAGGGTCTCTGCTTAAAGTATCATGACAGAGTTAGGAGAATGTCCTTCAAATTTATCAGAATTTTCTGTGGCTCACAGTTATTTAATCGTTGCACAGTGTTCAGATGGAGCTTGGGTCCCAAGTCCTGCACACCAGGGAAATCCCATCAGCATCTTGGGGTGCACACACAAGCACCTCACAGGCTGAGATATCTGCTCAAACCACAGACACCCTCACTTTTCACAAACTGGTGTTTTCCCATAAAAATGTCTCTGGCAATGGATCATCTCTTGCTGGCATAGTGCCAACAGAGTTGGACCCATTGATAACAGCAGAGTAGCTGCATAGGCTGCTTCCAATTTCTGGCTTCACTGATTCTATTTCCCAGTGGATAAGAGGGTTGCCACAATGTTGATTCTGTTAAAAGCAGCTGATGTACTTCTGTATTTAACGGGCAATAGGAGTTCAAACCTAAATACGACTATTATATTATTTAGGAAAAACTAGTAATTTTTGAGAAACATATATGGGTAAAGAAGAAATAATTCTATGGAATAAAAACTAGGATAATAAAAAAAAATCTAAGTTCAATAACACAGAATAAATATTCTTTAAAGCATTCAGATATGAAAAATAAAGAAAAAATATGCTATTATAAACAATTCATATCACAGCATTTCAATGGGAAAAGCAAAACAACTAGAAGCAAAAGCACTGCATGCCACTGTCACCTATTTCGCAGTTGAAATGAGAAACTAAATTGAAATCTTGTAAGAAGTGACATTTTGAAAAATTTCCAAATCTGCAGATGGAAAACACAACACTTTTTACTTGTATTTTATATTTTCCAAGCTAGAGCATAATCTGATGCTATTATCTGCTGGCTGCACAAGATAGATTTCAGCCTTTGCAACAACTATTGTGCACACAAACCCCAGGAACAAATACATTGATAACAAAGCTGGTCCTCTGTGCTGAACAAATTTAAAAGCTGAAATCCAACTTAGGCCTTTGGAAGGAACCAGCTTTGAAGTCTATGGGTCCAGAATCACATATGCTAGTTTCATCCTGGTAAAACATGTTACTGGATGAGTTTTGTGATACCTGAAATGAGTCAAATAGTTTTACACTCAGTTAGGAAAAGCATCTGGGCTGATATTCAGCCCTAATGACTGTAACATCATTGGAGACACTTTATCAGACGGAATTTTAAAGTTCAGCAGAAAGAAGGCACATCTTAACCTCACTAAAACTGAGAGAGTAAAAAGAATGACAAAAAGACATACCACCTATGAGGGAGAGGCAGAGATAATAATGAGGAGGAGATGGGGCAAAAATATGAGGATCACTCTCATGCTACTTCATAAACACAGTGTCCATTATGTTATATGCAAAACAAAAAAACCTGTCTAATATTCTTCAAAAGTTCCCATCAAACACAAGCAAGCAGCATGATATGGATAAATAACTTCTGTCCCATGACAAACAAGGAAATATTTATGGAAGGCTATTAAACTTGGATTACTGAGGCATTGGAGCAGTTGTGGAGTGGCCAACCAGCTCTGCTGACTAAATACATATTTATAAATGCTTTACCTCTTTTATTTACTCAATGGACCAAAATGGCTTATTCATTCTGTTCTGGTTTTATTTGGATCTATCAAGTACAGTAAATGTGCATTTAGATGCATAATAAAAACTCCTTTAGAAAAGTAATTACATTACCTTACACAGAGCAGATTTTTCTTTCCCAAGCACCATGAACAACTGGACCATTTCACAGGCTCCTAAGCTCTTAATTAAACATATACTGACACATGCTAATTATTGAAATGAAATCTTGCTTAGAAATAAAAAGTCCAAAAGAACCATTTCCACACAAAGCAGAGCCCCCTGAAAACCACTAACTTAAGGAGAGTACTTGCTATAGTAGCAGCCGGGAACATGGCTATGGCACCAAACAGCTAAACGGTTCATTCTTCACATCCTGTTAGAAAAAAATGCTTCCCTGAGGCCCTGGGACCCAGGTTGTCCAGAGAAGCTGTGTCTGTCCCATCCCTGGAGGTGTGCAAGGCCAGCTTGGACATGACTTGAAGCAATCTGGAAGGTGGAAGGTGTCCCTGCCCATGGCAGGGGATGTAATGAGATAACCTTTAAAGTCCCTTCCAACCCAAACCATTCTGGGATTCTATGATTCTGCTCGGTTTGGCTAGAGCAGGATGTGGTGCAAGAATATAACAGCCCCACAGTTCATCACTGCAAGGATCACAGATGGCCTCAGCCACTGTCCTGGTCACCTCCAGGAGAGGCCACCAGAACTCCCTTAGAGCCTGCCCTGCCATAAAGCACCACCCCTGAGTGACAGGCTCAACAACCCCATCTTCCACAGGCCAAGGCATGACCACCTGGGAGGAAGCACCTGAACTAAGAGAGAACAAAGAGGGTTATTATTCCTCTCTTATTTTTAGCTCATATTTGAGCAGTCAGTTGAAGCTCCGATAATATTAACCTAATTGCACTGCCTTGCAGTTAAAACTCAGTTTGGGAAGAAATGGTATGTTGAAATCTTTTAAGTCTGAAATTCAAAATACACCATGCTCTTAACACATATTGGTAGACTAGTAGCATGTTCAAAAATTGTGACTCAAAAATCTGACTGGATCCAGAAGTGATCCTGGACTTTGGGTCTTTCGTCTCAGTCCAAGTTTACTCATTTTTCTAGTATCGAAGACATGCTGGATAGACTGATTTTTTGGAGAATGTTTGCAGATTACATTATATTGTCATTATCAGAAACATCTGCTGCCAGTTTTTTATTCAACCCTTACAAACGAGTTTATGTTATAGCTGATCTGAAAACTCTGGATTTACAGTGCATTTGCACCTTTCAGTATCACGTGTAAGCATCACACATCTGCTCCATATGAGAGGAGCTTCCACATCGTGCAATGCTCTCCCTTATAACAGCATTTCACTAGAGTTATGTGTTTGGACACAAAAGTAGAATTTCATAGAAAGAACAATGCATCACTGAAAACAACCAAAAAATTAAATCCAACATGACTTCAAACCTGACTGTGTATTTCAACCCAGCTGCTGCTAATGACACTTAAGTCAAGAAAAGCCCATTTATCTGAAAATATGTCCTCTTACTCTTAAAGACAGGTTATCTTAGGAGACCAGTGCAAACCAGTCCTGCTTTACAGCTCTGGGTCAGCTGGAGAAAGATGCTTTGGAGAGGATGAAGATGCAGCCAAAACAAGGTTCGTAAGACAAAGAGGCATCTTCCAAAAGACTGCCCGTTTAGGTGGAAAAAGCAGAGGAGCTTGTGGAGTCAAGGGATGACAGAAGCCAACAGCACAAGCAGCTTTTTCAGCTGCCAAATCAGCACAGTTTGTTCTGATTTCAGATGGAAGAAGAGAGATGCCTTCAGGCACATCCAGCTTCAGTACTCTGTACTGTGGATACCTATTTATGATGTATAGTGGTATGGAATACATATATATGTTACTTTGTATCTCACTGTAAATCCTCACAAGGTCTCAGATTTCTGGCTCATCTCCATCTTTTCCCTCTTCCCACACTGGGAACTGAAGTCTGTCCACTTCCTAAGCTTGTCTACAAACTCCGTGATCCAACCCGCTGCTGGGAAACAGTTTCCTGATTTTCTGCCACTCAAGAAGTTTTCACTTCAGCTCCTTCAGGTCCATCAATCTGCAACTCTAGCAAAGGAGACTATTATATTTACTTACTAAACAGTCATGCCCATTCTAGCATGAAGAGAATTCATTCCTCCTTCTGCCCCAAAGCATTCAACTACAGAAACTGATGGATACATTTACAAGAACCTTAACTCTGCAATACCACTCTGCTTCCACCAGTCAGAGAGCTGGGCATGCAAGGGGTTTCCTATACCTATGGCAAAGCTGGACTAAACCACAGCTGCATTCACATTTTCAGAAGCAATCCTCCTCCACTAACAGTCTTTTGTTAGCCAAATGTGATCACCAGGACAAGCCTGTTGAGTTCAGGAGTTGCTCAGAAACTCCCTGCAATTCTCTGCTCCTTGTCCCAGACACATGTGCAATATGAACAGCAATAATAAGACTGCCCAGGAGCATTCACATTTCTGTATAATTTACTACTGGGCCTTATGTTGGCTAAAGTGTTGATAATTTGAGTTTTTTCCCCCTCCACATCCTTTTACTCCCTCCTTTAAATCCTGCCACTTAAAAGCAAGAAATATGCCAAGTTACAATTAAACACCACTGATGGCAGTTGTGTGGGAGCAAAAAACAATGCCCCTTCCCAACTAGAACTAGTTGTTCAAGTAGGATGAAGCATAAAAAAAGCTGAGAAACTGCGGTTTCGTAAGTTTGGAAACACAGGCACTAAACATCACATTAATATCTTGATGCAAATATTCTTCCTAGGTAACAGATTTCAAAGCATATACTGTTAGTGAATGGCAATGCCAGAGATAAAAAACTTTTTACAAAAATAAAGCAGCTAAGATGGGAAGAGATAAAAAACTTCATTTGAAGACTGAATATAGTAATTTCACAACTATAAGGTGCACCGGACTATAAGGTGCACTTTTTTTTTTGCAGTGAGGATTCACACACAACAAAGTAACGAATTAGTAATGGAATCACGCGATCGCGGGGTTTACTGGCAGGTGCTCAATTTGCAAACATTTTTTCATAGATCGGCGCAGCCTTTAAACGCAGCCCCAGGTACTCTCCCTGTGCCACGAGCACCGGCACTCCCGCCCAGTGCCTGCTGCTGCAGCCCCCATTGCAGCGGCTGCCACGGCTCACACTTCCGGGTTGGCAAACTTCCAAATTTTGTCCATTCATAAGGCGCACCGGATTATAAGGCACACTTCCGAGTTTCAATCACAATTTTAGTCAAAAGGGTGCGCCTTATAGTCGTGAAATCACTGTAAATAACTCTAGTGGGTGCACTGGCAATTTGGCCAGCGCTAAACCCACCACATAAACTGGGGTACTGGCTGGGAAATCTTAAATTGGCAAATCAAAACACAAAATTGGCATTTCTGCCCAGTTACTGAAACCGCTACAGACATACAAATTGATATCAAGTGGAGAATAATGAAATATTTCTTAAGCTGTTGGCTCGATCCTCTACTACTGCTAATTGGTGAAGAGATTTTTCAGTAAAACTCTTGCAACATGGGAAAGCTCAGGGTGTACTATATTCCATTGCTCAGCATTTTGATTGGGAGTCACAGTGTAGCAATGAGAACTGTGTATCTGTAATAAATATATACAAATAGGACAACCACAACATACAGCTTGTGAAAACTTCAAAGAAGTTTTAATTCAAACCAGATATTTAAAGTTTGTGTCTTAATGGCAGCATGATGTTATCTGTCTGAATAAATCTAGAGTTGCATCTCATTTAATAAGATTATATGGTCAGAGCAGAAGCAATTTGCTTGAATATTCCTCGGCTGAATGGTTTCAAAAGCATCTTTTGACACTAATTTGTTGAACAAATGATTGTGAACAACATAAAAACAAATTAAAAGTTTTAAGTTCTTGGGTTAGATTCTCAGCTAGTAAAAAGCAAAGGTGGTCCATTAATGCAGCAGAGCTTTGCTTATTTCTGTCTACTGAAGACCTGGCTCTTTATGCTAAATGTGACTACATATGCTTAGGCATAGTTCTACTCAGCAGACAACTTGTTCTAGTACTCAGCATCCTTCAGCCCCACAGTGCCAACTGAAATGGGAACACTCGTCAGCTCTAGAAGCTGAAGAAATTAGTTCCTGAGTTCTTGCCACTAAAATAACTGAGGAAACCATTGGAGGCTCTGTTCTGCCAGACATGAGGAATTTGACAGACACAAATATACATGGCTTTAACATTTAACTGTAAGTTGCATGATGCAATTTACAGCAACAGTTAAGTATTATGCATTCATGAACATTCATTATACAGGGAAAACTCACCAATCTTTAAAATGAAACCCTGCCACTGTCCAGCCTAATGTGCTTTCCATGAACTTCATCCTGTGTTTCTGCCAATCTAACACACATCCTTCAGTCTCCCAGTTTCCTGAACAGGGTTCTCATAAGTTTGCATAGATTTTAGGAAGAAATTCTCCCCTGTAAGGGTAGTGAGACACTGACCCTTGTTTCCCAGAGAAGCTGTAGTTACCCTATCACTGGAAGTGTTCAAGGCCAGGTTGGATGGAGCTTGGAACAACCTGGGATAGCAGAAAGTGTCCCTGCCCATTACAGGGGGTGGAATGGGATGAGCTTTAACGTTCCTTCCAACCCCAACCATTCTGACACTTTATCTTTTTCACTACTCTTTTCATCCTTTTCACTAAATGCCTCCTATGTCCACATGATCTGCACAAACTGCTGCTTTTCCCAGCTCCCTACTCCTGTTTTGCTCTTCCCCATCTGCTCTTCTGCAGTATTACACTGCCCTGGAGAGCTGACAGGAGTGTGCATGTTATTCATCTTTTGGTTCCATTCCCCTTTCCTATGCACTAAGGGCAGGAAAAATTACAGAAATTTAACATACAAACGGGAAAAGAGAAAAAATTCAGTTAGTGAAAAAAGGTCTGCCTGCCCAAACTTGCCCTGTGATTTTAGTTCAGCAGAGCAATAGAGAGGGATGGTGTTCAAATCCTGTGCTTGTTTATCACATGATGGGGTTTCTTGAGTTTTCATTTTGAGGTTTTTTGGCTGGTTGAGAGTTTGACTTCAAAGCACAGCACAAAACCTGGCACCCTACACCATATTCTCTTTTCCACTGCATGTGAGTAATACAGACTGATACCACAGTGGATCATAGGTGTGACCAACTTGGAGCCAAATTTCAAGTGAATTTAGTTAAATATTCCTGCAGCTTCTAATCAAATCCCAGATTGAGGGTTTTTTTTAATTAAAACTTTATTTTTAGTCAAAAAAGGCAATATTTGCATACCAGTCAGACATCCCAGGAACGAAACAGTTCTGCAGCCATTTCCATTGATAAGAAAATCAGTCTCCAAACCTCACTGAGAGGTGGCTGCCAGTTGCAGTCAGGGAAGCATCTCTCCTCCATACCACAGCAATTAAAAGATCACACAATTACTGCTGATCTCATGCCATGGAAGTCAAAAGAAAACCATTAATTGACTGTAATGGGCTTTGGAGCAGGTTCAAAATTTCTCCAGCATATGTAATCCTGACACTTTGGAAGCCAAAAGCCTTCCAGTTTAACTACACTCATCCACAACTAAAAAAAGGAAAAAAGTATTTTCATGCTCAACAACAATCAAGGCTTTATTCCCTTTGAAAGAAAAGTGTCTGCTCTAAATCTAAAGGATTCAAACCTTTTGTCCCAAAATAAAGAAAAATTCTGAAAAGTCTAAACCAGGATTGTCCCTCCTTTCACCAAAAGCTCTTTTTCTAATTGTCTTGGATCATCCATAAGCCTGGTATAATAAAAGCAGATACAGAGTAAGTCTTCTGAGCTCCCACATTTGTGGGTGTTTCTATGAGATATTTTTTAGTTTTTCAGCTTTTTAAGAGAAAGCCAAAATTTCTACCAAGGGAACCGAACAAGGATAAACCTCCAACCCCCAATCTCTTCCAATCATCTAATTTCTTCAGGTAAAAACCATTATCTGCAAAAATTACCACTTTTAGGGGGGAAAAAGGCCTGGATCTTAGAGTCACCTCATATCATATCAGAGAATTTATAAGAAATTCTTTTGTGTGCATAATAAACATTCTAACCCTCCTGTTATTTTTTTCCTTACACCAAATACCTGCTCTGTGCACATTATAATACTGAAGAGGTTTCTGAAGGAGCCTTTAGTTGAATTATTTTACAGGCACTATTGAGGAATAACTTCAGAGAAGAAGATGCTTAAAACATTGCTGAAAATCCCCAGGTAGCTCTGGAGATCCACAGGCTTTTGCGATCAAGAGGTATTTACCATGTTTGTTAGCATTTTCTTGACTTCTGAGGACTTTGCAGTTTTTCTGACAGACTTGATAATCAGCATATTGCCTTGCTGGGCATAAGCCAAATTTTTCCATACATCTTTACTCCCTCAGTTGCCATCCCCTTCACTCCAGCCACAGATCTAAGACGCTTCTAACAGAAAAGTCCACTACATTGAATTCACTTCTGGAAAAAATTATGGTTTTACCCCTCAAAATAAAAGTCTTATGCATCCTCTGAAAGGAATGGCCAATCAGCCTGACTTAGCCTGGGAAATTGGGTGTCTTCAGGCATTGATCTCCAAATTCAGTTATTGCTCTGAAGCAACATTCTCCAAACTCAATCCTGATTTCAAAAATTGCTATCTTTAAGCTCTCATATGTGTTGGTTACTTTCATTGGGAAGAAAGATTTGGAAATAGAATGCATATCTGAATAAGGACTACAGGTACATCTACAAGACTAGATTCAGTCTCCGTGCCTATAATGAACTGTGCCACAATCTACAGCCAAAGCATGCCTCAAATGTGTCCATGTCCACAACACCAAGATGCTTTTCTGTATCTCAAAGCAGCCTTGACCCACCCAAAAGCCCTCCTCAGTCTGTGACTGCAGGAAGTACAATAGAACTGGATTTCTTCATGAAAAGTGGTAGAAGTTTGATCAAACACACACATGCACTGGACATCTAAATGAAATAGATTTCACCTTTAGCAATAGTTGTATTTTTAATTAATTCAAGCCTCTCTGCTGCCTCAGCCTCACAGAAGAATAAAACCCACAAAAACACAACCACCAAAAAAAAAAAGGAGATTATTTGCCCAAATTACAAGTTACCCTTGGACCTGACCTTCTCTTATTATGCAGTAAAACACTGGTAGTTACAACCTCTTCCCAACATACAAGATTGCCTGAAGCAATTCAAGAAGCTGCTGGAAGGGAACGGGGAATGCATTAATCCATTGAACAGAAGAGTGCCACCTGCTTCACATTCTACCAAGACAGATGAGGAAAGCAACTGCCTGATCCACAAAACATCTGCTGAACAAAATCAAAATTAACGATAACCAGAATGAGCTCTTTGATGGCCAATTCTCCCTCAGCTGCCAGAAGCCAATTACCGTATTTTCACAACTATAAGGCACACTGAAAATCCTAAAATTCGATCCAAAACCAGCAGCGCTGATGCACCTTATATATGAACCTTGAGTATTGAAGGGATCTCAGAACAATTTCTGTTTCACATTGTGCAGTAACAAACACAAAGCTCACAATGGAATGACCGCGAGCAGGCATGCACACATCCCTCGGGTCCGTCCCCCCCTGCCAGCAAACCCTGCGATCGCGTGACTTTGTTAGCAATTTGTTCATTTGCGGAAGTTGTGCGCGGATCAACATTGCAAAAAGAAGTGCGCCTTATAATCCGGTGTGCCTTATATATGGAAGTAGATTGAAAATTTACCGTTAACTGATACTGGCACCTTATAATCCACTGTGCTTTATAGTGGTGAAAATACCATAGTTACTGAGGCAGCAGAGCTCCCAGGAGCAGGAGCTGATCTCAGAGCACCAGTGCACCTTTGCGTGGAGCTGAGATGTGCTCAGGCATGAAATGCCTTGTGTGCACCTTCTTCTCCCTGAAATTCTCCAGGTTTTGAGTTTATCACAAAATGTTTTGGGCTGTTAAGGAACTTAAAATTCCTCCAGTTCCAACGCACTGTCATGCCTTCCAAGCCCCCTCTAACCTGGCATTGAACACTTCCAGGGATAGGGCAGTCCCAGCTTCTCTGGGCAACCTGTACCAGGGTCCCATTTCCCTCACAGGGAAGAATTGCTTTCTAATATCTAATCAAAATTATTTTCCCTCAGCTTAAAGCCGTGTAGATACCCAAACCTTGACAGGCACAATCAACACCATAATACAATTCTGTGCTTAAAGAGCACCTTTTCTTTAAAAAAAAAATTCAAAATGTACAGTTTGCAACACTAGAAACTGTCAGACAAGCACCAGGCACAGACTGTTAGAAAACCCAGAGCAGCACAACTTTTCAAGTGTGTGAGCTCATGCTTGTTCTTTTTTAAAAAGTTACTGCAAGAATATTCAACATCAACACAAACACTGAAAGAAAACTGTTTTCTTACCTTTTCTTCTTGTTACTTCAAGCCTTCTGGAGTCCTATAAGGAAAAAGAGATTTTTTTGTTGTATTTTTTATTTAATGAAAGAATTATTCAAAAGCAGGATAAACAAACCCCCCTAAAAACATTAGTCACTGACCAGGGAAGCATCTATGAAGCTCAATACAATAACTGAGGACTAATTACAAGCACACATTTCAGTTTGTCCACAGATACTTAATAGATATAACATCTAAAATGACTCATCACTGTGTGATACATTGTGAAACACAACTTTTGTCTTGAAAATGGATTTTTTTTCCCCCCTCTATTGATGCAAAAAGGGAGCAGTTAGGAGAGTTATTACTATGCCAAACATTTGGGGTTGAGGATGGAGGCACCATTACAGATATTTTTAGCAGAGACTTCTTCAAATATTGGAATTATTTCAAAGCCACTGGATTACTCATACTGAAAGCTGAGGGTTGATTTCAATCCTTGCCCACCTACATAATTTTTTGCATGTATTTTTTTTTGTCTTCACAAACCATCACAACCATCTCTAATATAGAAATTTGTTTTAAAACAACAGTGTCTCAAAAGGTACTGCACTCCCAGGCAACACTATCTCCTTATGCTAATGGTGAAACTTCAGAGGAATAAATATTTAATTCCACACAGTAACATTATTTATGGATTAATTTCAAATATGTCCAAATTTCCATTGCTTAAGTTACTTCTTGCAGCCAGTATTAGAAATAGTGGAATTATGAAGACCATCTGTGGTGGAGACAGGCCGAATGAGGTGGGCTTGTTCAGCCTGGAGAAGAGAAGGCTCTGGGCACCACACGCTGTGCTGTAGATACCCATTTACTGCCAACAGAAATGCCCCTTTCTGCCTCCTGCCCACTCCCAGAGCCTGCCAGAAAGTACCAGGGCAGGACAGAGCCTTAGCTGAGGTCTCCTTCAGCCCAGGGGCCACCTCATGTCACCCACATCCTGGCCCAAACACTGTCACAGTTTATACTGTCCTTTGTCATCCCTTGTGCAGGCAGCAGATGCTGCTGCTCCTTCCTTCACACAATCACACAATTTGCCTTCCCCAAAACAAAGCTTCCAGCACATAACAGAAGGATCAGAATAGCAGAAATGGTCTCCTTGGCACCCTTAAGTCAGCTGAAGGGGATAAACAAAAAAACGGGTATTTGCTTATAAAAATACTGTCATTATTCCCTGTAGGATACCACCTCAGTGATCTTCAGCAATATGTAAAATGGCATTCAGTATTAGTACAGACTTCAAAGCACTTATCCTTTTTATGCAGCAGAGCTCTGAGCTGTGCAGGAAGTTATTCTCCAGGGACTGCTCTGAGCTTTTCAAAATATTAGTTTGAGAGGTGGGGCACAGGTTAAAATAAAATCAGCTACAGCTGCTGTCATTAGGCCTGTGTACATGCAATATACACAAAAGGGAAGAATACTTTTAAAGCTTCCCAGAGTTCCTCACACTAACAAGCTGTTTGAATTCTCTGAAGTTCAAAAGCTTAGAAACACTAAAACTAATTACAACTATTATATTGATCAAAAGGAAATAGACTATTAAGATTGTATTAAACAAATATCCAAGTCTCATCTCACTTTTATAAAATGTCCCTTCATTATTTCCATGTCTGCACAGACATTGTAAAAGACAGAGGATGGTCTTCAAAGTTCCCCCTTTACTCTTTTCCCCTTATAAATGTAAGCTCTGACAAATATAAACTATCCCAATAAACAGATGCAGGGCTCAGAGGAAAAGCTTGTTAGAACTACAGTGGGAGAACATGAGGTCACATGAGAACATGGCTGCAAGCCATCACTTCTCATTCCTGAGAAAACAGCAGTGCTTGGTGTGTCCCTCAAAATATCCCTTCCTTGGAGAAACCTCCAGTGACACTGAGAATGCTCAAGATTTCAGGAGGGTACACAAAAAAATGGAAAAATACCTGGCAGCCACAGCAGGGCTCAAAGTAGAGCACAAAAAGGAAGCAGCTCTAGATCAACTTCTCTCAAAGATAATACTGATCTCAAGTTTAAAAAGCAAAACAAAAAAAACCCCAACCACGCAGATTTCAATGGTTTTGATAGAGCTACCAGTAGAGAATTGATAAAAATGACAACAAAGTTCTTGAATGCATTGCCTGAGGAATACTCTTCTGCAGAAGCCATAAAGCAGATGGTTATAAATGAGACTTATTTCATGGTCACCCTTTAATGACTGCTAATTCCTTTAATTAAAAATCTAATTTTAACAGAGCATAAATCATCCGCTTCGAAGTGAAAAAGTTGTTTTGGATTTTCCATTCTTTCTAAAAATATTCTTCATGTACCACTTTAAACAGCATTTCATCAGTGCAGTACAAGACTTATTTGTCAAGGTTCACTTTTAGCACCTGTTTTCTACTTTTTAACATTAGTCAATTGAGAGCAGAATGGAACAGAACTACAGATTTATTTTTTTAATCAGTCATGATTCTGTATCAGGATTGCCTTTCACCAGACATGCAGCTAAAGAAAACTGCCTCTCCAAAAGACCAAGCACTCCAGCGTCATCAAGTATAATAAATATTTCCACTTGGATTAGAAGGGATGAAAATCAAAATCAAATAGAGTTCCATAACTGCTGTGACACTGCTTCACTGCAGAATGTTGTAGCAACACGTGTGAACCTGATGTGAACTGGTTTGCACAAAGCCCTCTTCTGCTCTTACAAAAGGAATGCCAAAGCATAAGAGCTGGTTTATATCTCCTGATAAATGACCAATTGTGGGTCCATGGATGAGCAGAGCCCTAGTGATAAATCAGATTTCATTTAGAACAAACACAGAGCATTGGGAATTTCATTATGCAGAGTTAAAACACAGCAACATAGAGGGAATGCACAACATAAAACAGCGTGCCACAAACAGGTTTACCAGTGGTCATTAGCAATGGATCAAAGCAGCAAGACCACTTTGGGTTTGTTTAGGATAGAATCACAGAATATTTTGGGTTGGGAGGAACAGTAAAACTCATCTCAGTCCAAACCCCTGCCAGAGGCAGGGACACCTTCCAGTGGTTCCATTCAATCTGGCCTTGAACACATCCCAGGATGAATTCAGTAGAGATTTTCACATGGCTGGCATTTCCCATCCCTGTTTGTTACTGGCCACTGAACCCAGCAAGGCATGACGCTGAGCATGGATCACCAAAGCAGATACGAGAGAAATACCAACTGCCCTCAAGCACAACAGCCCATCAGATAACCTTGCAATGGCTTCAGTCTCTTGCCCTTTTAATACTGATTTAGGCAAAAGGCATCCCTTCTTATAACCAAAATTTAACATAGAGGACTTAGCAAAAAAACCTCCCAAAACTGAAAAAAAAAACAAACCAAAACAACAAACCAAAACAAAACAACAAAAAAACCCCCACAACCAGCAGAATAAAAAACCAACAAAACAATAAAACAATTAATGCAGCAGATTAAGAGATGCAGAAGAACAGGCAACATTCCAGTTCCCTGCACTGCTGTCCTTACCAGACCCTTTGTGGGAGACATGGCAATGCAAGCAGATAAATCAAACCCAGCCCCTGCAGCTAGGCTCATGCTGGGTCTCGCAATAAATCAAATGTTACCTCTGCACACTCCAGGTCTCCAGGTACCCGCTCTCAGGATCAGCCTAACTGCTGTACAATTTCTAAATATACAGTCCTAACTCATTTAGTAAATTAATAAAGAAGTGGGTGTTCCTATTAATAGATTACCATACCATGGATTTTTTCCCTCCCTTCAGAGCCTTCTCCTCATCGTCAGTGAGGGGTCACACAAAAGATAGATTTAGATTAGATACTAGGAGTAAATTCCTCCCTGTGAGGGTGGGGAGGTCCTGGCACAGGCTGCCCAGGGAAGCTGTGGCTGCCCCAACCCTGGAAGTGTTCAAGGACAGGTTGGGAGGGGATTGGAACAACCTGGGATAGTGGAAGGCATGCCTGCCTACAGTAGGGGGCTAGAATTAGATGAGTTTTGACCCAAACCCAAATGATTCTATGAAATAACAGTTCAGCGCTGGTGTGATATTCTGCAAGGGCACTGGGGCATCAGGACAGTATATGGCTAACACACAGCTTAGTTTGACAATCAGGATTTTCTGTTTAAAGCAATGAATACAGAATATGAAAAAAAACCAACAAAAAACCAAACATGTTAATCAGGAAGAAAATATCTCTCCCCATTTTTTTTTTTGATCAGGCATGAGGAAAAAATAGATCATGTGCTACTGTTTGGAGAAAGCTTACTACTGGTACAGACACTGGCAATTTAGATTTGTAATGTCTGGTATGAACACTGAGAGGAACTCTGATGTCTCACATCACACAGTATCATCTGCTCATCCATATGGTAGCTAATTGAGATAATTGTTTCATCTCTGATTTTACTTATTACTATTTCTGGACTCCAGATGAGAAACCCAGGTAAAATTCCATAAATTTCCACATTGTGATGGGGAAGCTCATGGGACAGCTGTTTTTAGAAATCCCAAATCTGTGGATGTTCCCTTGCTAATCTAAAAAACTAAGGATTCCCCTGCTTGGTGGTCAAAAGTACCTCAAGTAGAACTGTCTTCCTTCAAAAACTAATGCTACAAATGCTTTGTTTCAAAGAGAATATTTCGCATTTAGAAAAAAGAATTGCCAAATATTTAGTCTTTTAAGGCTGAGTGGCTTCTGAAGAGAATATCAGAAAGTTTTAACCTTCTGCCAGATCATAACCAAGTTAAGATTGCCTTGATATATTTTTTCTTTTTTTTATTCTCTTCTTCAGAACCATACCAGCATTTCCCCATCTCAGTATGACTTTTCACAGTTTCTCAACTGTGATATGAGAAAAACTTGCTGAAATTTGATTCCTGCAGTCAGTGTGTGCCACAGCTCACCACAGAGCCAGGCACCTTGAGCCCACATACCTCTGCTCCCCAGGGACAGCATCCAAGTGCCCAAAATTCAAGGTCATTAACTTCCAATGCACCCCATGCAGCAGCAGGGGGCTTGTTTTCTTGGCTGAGAGGTGACAGCCCCCAGGAAACTGGGCAGTGCAGGACCACCATGAGGTATCACACACTGCATCCTACCAGAAGTTTAAAAAAACATAAAGTAAACAGGATTTTTGTTCTGTAAGGGACTGCAAACAAATGGGTTTCATCTGCAAATTGTGCTTTAGATGCATCTTGACAATCCGTGACACTCACTATTGAGCCATAACCACTTATGTAAACCAAAATTCTTTTAATTTTCTGCTGTTATTCAAGTGTGCAGTACCTGCATTTTCCAACTTCCACATTTTCTAGTACTCCAAGCACAAGATCATTCCATAAAATACAGCATTTAAGCCCTCAAGAGTACACAGAAAAAACGGAGGAGGAAGTTGGGGACACAGATGAAGGACCTCAACATGCCTAATATAAATATTATCAAAACATTTCATAGCACCTTGAGCTGCAGATGCTCTGGTAACCAGCACTCAGAGCAAAAGCTCATCTCCACAGGGATAATATACCTGTTAAGATTTAGAATGCTCTACAAAAAAGCAATTACTGCTTGTTAGAGATACCCCATAGATGCAGGTAACAAGGAATGAATTATCACTACATACAAAATTGATACAAAAATAAACTTAAGTCTTGTCTCCCTGTACTTTCATTAATGCTTGAAACAGGAGCAGGCTCTATAAATTTAAATATAGATTTAAATAGATTTAAATTCAAATCTGATTCTCTTCTTCTTTTCTCCAAACTGAAAAGCAGGC
Organism: Sialia sialis; assembly: GCA_009812075.1. Classification (NCBI taxonomy): domain Eukaryota; kingdom Metazoa; phylum Chordata; class Aves; order Passeriformes; family Turdidae; genus Sialia; species Sialia sialis. The sequence continues at coordinate 2,938,493 of VRYO01002774.1, forward strand.
AAAACACTCACATGGTAGAAAGCACATTACTACTATTAACATTAAAAATAAATACCAGGATATTAGATTTTTAATGGTACAAAAAATTTACACAATATGCCTGATTTATTCTAAGCTCATCCTCTGAAATTGTGTCTCTACTTGAATTAGAAGCCAAAAAATTAGCAAAAGCCTTTGCAATTTTGCTTGTTTCAGAAAACAATCTTCTCCTAGTCTCACAGATTAGGAAACATGACCTCACTGGAGGAAGGAGACCAAAATCATCCCTATGAGTCCCTTGCTGCCCAGAACAACCTCCTGTAGTCTTCATATGCAGCAATAAGCGATGCAACATCTACGCATCTGAATACAATGAGAAATTTCAGCAATAATTGATACTCTTAGATAAGCACAGTAGAGGCTTGCGAGTAGACTCCAAAGAAATGCTTTATTATGGGCAGGAGGGCACTTCAGGGCTGGGCTGCCCCAGCTGTTCACCATATACAGTAATTTCACAACTATAAGGCGCACTTCCAGGTCATCGGCAAATTTCCGGAATTTGTCCATATATAAGGCACGCCAGACTATAAAGGGCACTTTTTTTTTTTGCAGCAAGGATCTGCACGCAACAAAGTAACAAATTAGTAACAGAATCATGCAATCCCTGGGTTTACTGGCAGGTGCTCAATTTGCAAACATTTTTCATGGATCCGTATAGCCTTTAAACGCAGCCCCAGGCGCCCTCCCTGTGCCGTGGGCCCCGGCCCTTCTGCCCACCCCCGGCTGCCGCAGCTCGCACTTCCCGGTTGGCAAAATTCCAAACTTTGTCCATATATAAGGCACACTGGATTATAAGGCACACTGCTGGGTTTTGACCAAAATTTTAGTCAAAAGGGTGTGCCTTATAGTGGTGAAATTACTGTATTTATAGTTGGAGATTTTAAGCAGTTCAGGTTCCATAAAATAATAGAACCACAGAATAGTTTCAATTCAAAGGAACCTTAAAGATCATTCAAATCCAACTCCCCACCGTGGGCAGAAACACCTTCCACCAGACCAGGTTGCACAAAGCCCCATCCAATCCTGGCCTTGAATATACTTCCAGGGATGGAAACACACACTCTCCTTCAAGTAATAATTAATGAACAAATAAAATGGATAGCCAACAGAGCCAATACCTGCCAAATGCCAGCAAGAAGATTATGGTGCCTTGAAAAATAAGCACATGGAGCATCACCTGTGAGCTCAGTGCAGAGGAGCTTCCCCAGGGACACAGCTCTTCTTCCCACATGAGCGTGGGAGGCTGTGCATGGATTCCTGAGACTTCTTAAGTAGGAGGATGGGTGACAAAAAAAGCACAGCACAAAAGCCAAATTAAGGACATTAAGTATTTCTAGAAAACTACAGAGCAGTTATGATTCTGTAGCCCTGAGTAGACCACAGAATGCTTGCCAGCCTTTACTGCCACTGCTGAGGAGCTTGCTGACATCCAAATACTTAACAATGCAGCACAAAATTCCCCATGTACCACAACACAGGATTATTCTCCACTTTCACACTATCAGGCTAGGACAATATTATTCAAGCTACCCACCAGCAATGCCCCAGAAAACATAACACAGAATTTAAATTTCCAGAATGCAGCTCTGTGATGACTTGTGTTAGAGGAGCTCTGCTCCTGGAAGGGCAGATGAAGACATGCAGCACTGCTCTGCTCATTTTAGGTTCAGAAAAGGAGATGCAAGTCTCCCCCAAGAACCATGGCAAAACCAGCTTGCCTTCAGCACACACAGGAAATCAGTCTCTCACAGAGAAAGCAGGGAATGACAGAAGCTGGCTGTCAAACTTCAGTTATTTAATAAGATGCTTTGCAAAATACCCCAGGAGGCTGAAAAGAAATCAGCCTGAGCTACTACTGTGGATTACATAGTAGGGACTGAGCAGACTAGCACTGCTGGTTTTCCACCAGAACCTCTTGGCGAAGTTGTCCTCCAAACTCAAACTCCAGGGTTATTTCAGATCCCGACTGATTGTCTCTTTTCTGCTTTGTACTAGAAAACTTTCTTCATTACCACTGACAATGACACAGAAAGCTGTATTTTTTGAGAATTCCTTTCTAGAAGGAAGAGGTGATCCCAGATCACATCACCTGGTGGACCACCCAAAGCCCTTCTGCCCATGAATTGTAGTCACCTCTAGAACATCCAACTTGAACATGCAATCAAACTTGCTGAAGGCAGAGGCAAAAATTTGTCCAAGCGTGGTGAGCTTTACATATGTGATATTCTGGCATATATTCCACTGAATAGCATTTAGTCCCATGATGGTTCAACCCTGAGAAGCTTCACTCAAGTTCACATGCAATTCCCAGAAGCTTCAAAAGCTTTCTAGCAAACCCTGAAACCAGCCAATGAGAAGTTTTACACAACACAGTATTAGTCAGCAAAATTAATACAAACCAGGAATGTTGCAGCTTTCCAGTCAAACACTAATGCTGTCTTCTTTAAATTTGTTTTTCTATTTTAGCTCTTTCATTGAAGCCAGAATTTCATACTGCATATACATATTTATTAACTATTCCCATCAGGACTAAAAATATTCCAGAAAACAAACCTCTTCTCAGGAACACCCCATAAACTTGAGAGGCAAAAGGCTATGCATCAAGAAAAAACACACCATTGTTACATCAGTTGATTTCTGATCAGAAAACCTTGCAGTCTTATTTTCTTTAATAAATTCAAAGCACAACTGCAATAATTCTACCACATACCATGAAGAAATTGATTTAGCAATCTGAACATAAATTAATCAATGCTTTTGATTCAGTAAACTTGTTCGTATGTAAATCAGAACAAGGATTAGTGAAGGTCAGTGACCCATACCTACATATTTGCTTTGATAAGGTTCACAGGAATTGTCCATCAGAGCACACTTCAGAATTACTTGACCTATAAATTAACATTTTACTCATTTGTAAAGCAGTTTTAGTGACTTGCTAGGAGCATTTCTAGTTGTGATTCAGTATTTTTAAATGCATATTAATGGATTTATGTATTAATCAAACCATAAAATTTGGAACCTAACAAACTTCTCATGGATAAGGAACTCCAAACTGAACAAAGCCCTGTAATGCTAGAAAAGGATTTCAGGTGATTTATATTATTAGAAAGGTATTATAGATAAACTATCTTCTGCAAGAGAAAGTAACTGCTGTTTACTCTCAATAGATGATTATCTCAGTTTCACTAGCCTACCCGAAAGCTATGCTCAGAGATTTCAGATTAATTTTGGTGTTTGGTGCCACACCATATAAACACTAGTTCTTGTGGAAACAAGCTTTCTGTACAGATATTTTTTTCAGAAATCTGAATTACAACTTACATTTCTTGAATCTATTTCAATTGCATTCTTAGTACATTCATAATTTTAATATTCATACTTGTTAAATTCAGTGCAAACATGAACAAATACATTTTTAGCTGAGATCTTTCCACCTCAAGCAAGATCAAGTAATTGGTACAATAACATTATGGTCTTTAGAGAAAGATCAAATTAATTAGTGTCCTTCAAGTAATATAATAGTTCTGTGATTTATGTTGAAGTAAATTGAATAAAGAATTTAATTCCTCAGAGCAACTTTCTTACAAAAATCAAAACTAATGTGCATTAGTGAAGAATGAGATTTTTTTAACTGCAAAAGAATGCAAAATATTTAATCATTTTTAATGAAAAAGCAAAATTGATCACAGATTCTGGAAGAACAAGTTTAGCAAAGTGCCAGTGTACTACCTGAGGCTACACAGCAGCAAAATAACAATGGAGGTGTGGAAGGGAGAGGTTTTTCTTCACTTTTGCAGACCAGAGACTGGATACCTCAAGGACAAAGTATACCTGAAACAGACCTCAGAGCTGTAGAACATCCAACACTATTGAAATTACTTTTGAGCCCTGCTAAGCAGCAAAATGCACCTTTTTAATTGGCTTAAACGTAATGCAGATAACTGGGTATTTGTAGAGGGACTGTGACTGGGAGAAATGGGATCCTCCAACAACCAAATCCCAAGGCTTAAACAGATACAACTGCAACATGAATCCTTCAAGGGTTTATCATTAGCCTGGCACTGACTGATGTGTCTGCCAGCACAGAGGTGTTCAAGGCAATGACAGCTAAAAAATAACCAAGTGTCCTTTCCCTGTCCTCCTGCACCATCTCCCACTTTCAGACGTTTGAGTAATCATTTAGTGAACATACAGGAACTAATTAAATAACTTGTTTCAGCATTCATTAATCATTTACAGCTCAACAAACTCAGTTCTAGTATTTTGTGGCTTTATTCACATCTCAGTCTCAGAGTTCTGAAAACAGAGTCTAAATCTGTGCCACAAGCAGTCCTGAGCTCTGCTTCAGAAATCCAGCATCCCTCTGGGACAGCCTGCTCCAACAATGCTGGGACAGGGACTGCTCGATCCACACCCCTGTGACAGCAGCCAGCACTGTCACCTTTAGCACTGGAAACAGGCTCAGCTGCTTCTCCACTCCCAGAGGCCAGACTGAGCACTGAGGATGCACTGCACTGCTGTCCTGCACCAGTCCCAGTGACCCATCAAGATGAGCACTGGGGTGGAAGGACATCACTACTCACTACAGTCACTGCTCCCTTTTCTATTCCTCTGTGCTTCTGAAAGGTGTCACATCAGTATGTCTGGAGGGAAACACTTTGGGCAGTAATTCTGCTGATTCTCTCAGAATCACCTATGGCTTAGTTTTCCTTCAAAAGAGCTTTCTATAGGTTTCACCTAAATCTCCACTGACCCAAGCGAAGAGCCAGGACAGTTTGCTTGCTAAATTTACCTTCACTGGTGTCAGCAGCCCCAGGACACAGCACACTGTAAAGTCTTTGGAGCAAAGACAGCATCTCCACAACAGCCACATGCACAATTTCATTTCCAGATGATGGCAACATACCCAATAAGTGTAGGAGCTTGTTTCATTGTTTTACACTGACCTCCTCAGGAGGTGCTTAACACAAATATACATGGATAAGCCCACACTTGTTTTTAGTTTGCAGTATGAAGAGCCCACACAGCCCAAGAACAGGAACCCAAGAGCTGTAGCTGCAGCAGCAGCTGGTGTACAGTACCTCTTGATGCAACCTCCCCGCATCCGAATACAGGCTTCTGCTCTGGTCCACATCCATCCATTCCCTTGTGATCAGTGGGAAAACCCCCAGCAATACAAGAGAGCACCAAAAGCTCCTTGCTGTCATCATTTCAAGTCTGTTAAAAAAAAAAAAAAAAGAGCAGTTACAGAACACTCATCTCCAAACAAAACCCAGCTCAGGTTCGGTAACACAGAGGCTTCAGCTGACAGCGTCCATCCAGTATCTACAGAGTTCTCCAGTATTGGCAATTTACTCCCATATTGTAGTAGTTTTACCCCAAAACTATCTTCCTCAGGACATGCTGTTCCCTGCCTGTTGCCACACAGTACCTGCAGAACCAGAGTCCTGGGATTTCTGTAACTACTGTGGCCAAAAGCAAACCACATCAAAACATGGTTTTGTGGCACTGCAGAAGTCAGATTTTATCCCTTCTCCAGAGCCCCCAGCAGCACAGGGTCACTCACAGTAGCAACTCACACCCTCAGCAGATTTTCAGGAAAATGCCAGACACACACCTTTGCCTCTCTGATCACTAGAGTCTCACACCAATGTGACAGAAAATAATATCATTATTCCCCTCAGAGGGGGACATTGCCTTGAGCAGATACAGCCACTGCCAACCCCTTGGCTACCACCAGGCATATAGGGTGAGCCAGGGCTGAGATGACACCAGCACACAAGCACAGTTATTTGTCCTCCTGTTGAGGACACCTGCCCAGATGGTCACCAAACACACCCAAACTTGAAAGACACAAAACAAATCCTGTGCTAAAGAGGGCTGACATGTTTCTCCAAACACAATGGAGGTGGGTCTTGCCTGTGATTTCTGCTCGCATATTCCTGTGCCCCAAGCAGAGACATTTCCAATCCCTCCCACACTCACTCCATTCAAGAGCAGCACCATTTTCCTGGCAAAAAGCTACCACAGCCCCACATCATCTGTGGGGAACTGGAGGGATTGCCACTACATCTACATGCATTTTGAGCAGTGGTTCTTGCCTTGTGTAAGTTTTAAATGAATTTGGAAAGAACACCAACACAGGTACTCAAAGTGGTGTTAGATGGAGCACCTGTGTTTCACACATCACAACTCTGCACTGGTGCCCTGGAAGCTAAACCAGGAGCTGTGCTTCCTCTGGACTTACTGTAACACAAGACTGTGTCATTACTTTCTACAATTAAACTACCAAAGGAACATCCAGGCCTAGAACTATTTTTGAGATGATTAAAGAAGGCTAAAATGGGCCCGTTAATGAAGCATAATGACACTTAATGAAGTGATGGCACTTTCACAGGATGAGGCACAGGCTGCTGCCTGCCTGGCTTGAGCCATACACATCAACAAGGAGGGTTATCTGCTAATGGCAAGATTCATCCAAACTGAATTAACTCACCATGACATACCTTGTCTTGACAAGACTCCTTTTACAGTGTCTTCATGCCATGTATTTGCTACAAAGTATATCCAAGCCTTGGTGCATCACTCCTAATTTTGGAGCTATTACCATTTACATCAGCAGTGACAGTCTCAGGTATTTTGCTTGCCCAAAGACACCCCATCACTAGATTGAGCACAGCATATAGCACCCACAGGCTTTTCTTAACACTAATATAAACACACTGAATGGAGAGCATTCAGGATGAAATCAAAATTTATTAGGCTTTCTCAATTCCAACTATGAAGCTCAGATGTAACATTACTGAGGCTACAAATAAAAGTTTACTAAACCAAAGTCACTATTTCAAAAAGAGACAAGTACATTGTTACTTCATTAACTGCTCTTTCACAGCAACATTATTTCTCACAGGGTTTTGGGTTTTTTTTCTTTAATTAAGATATTTTGTGTGCTCAGCTGATGCCATCACAACAAGTAACTTTGCAATTCTAGAAACTTCTGAATCATATCCTGCTTGAAATTACAATCCTGGAGCAAAACAGGGAAATCACTAGTTTGATGTGTATTTAGGAAACAACTGACAGAAAGCGTGAAGGTATTCGGATTAGGATCTGTAATACTGATGAAACTGAAAGGACAGACTCTACCTGATAGAAACTCTGGTTGCTTTATAAACAGAATTTCTAGAACATCTTCAGTCAATTTAGAAATCACTTATTTTTACTGCATGCTGACAGAACACTAATTGCTCTCAGTCACAGTAACAGGACAACACATTGTATATCTTAACAGCCTCAACCAAGTAACAAATATGTACCATAAATATCAACTGAGATCTTACTCTGGAGTTACACAGCATTTTCATGTCACTTGGCATCCTAAACCACAGCTCAGTACCACCTTACCCTGAGCTAAAGGGAAGGCTCCTTGCAGAACCCGCTATGCAGCTATACCATACAATACAGCTGAAGCCAACAGAAAAACCCAAATTGAATACATGCAGACCACCACTGTAAGCTCAGGCAAGTTTTACTATCCGTTTCCTTTCCTCACTCAAGGGAGGGACAGATTTGCTGGATTTGAGCTTGTGTGGACATCGCTGTCCAGAGAAATCAAAGTTTGCATATGGAAATGTTCACATAAAACAAGCAGTTGTACTCAAAAGAAAGAATAAATATCGGCCTTTGTAAAAATGAACATAACTATGCAAAACCAAAAAGTTTACCTGAAGGTTGTGGTTTCCTCCTCTGAGCAAGAACAGCCTTCCAGCTTCCCTGGCTGCTGGCACTGCTCTAGCAAGAGCCACTCCACAAGTAGAGCAGCACCAGGCTATGCACTGTTATCTGAAGCAGCTCAAACACCATGGTAACAGCAAAACACCCATCCCAAGATGGGTCTGGGCAGGCACCAACACACAGGGAGAGCCTCCAGTTTAAAGCAAATGAGCGCAATGTCTCCAGTGGAAGAATGGCAAACAGATGCAAGCCAGAGACACGCACAGGATTTAGGGGGCAGGTTTGGGAGCTACTCAAGAAGAAAGGGTCACCTTGAAAAACAACAGGAACTAAGCATCTCAGCCATCTGAGAACAGGACAAACAATTCAAAGCATTTCATGCAAAAAAACAGATCCTGCAGCGATCCCACAACTTTTTCCTCCACCATACAAAAGCTTTAAGAATTCAATTATGGTGACTGTAAGGAGATTAAAGAATTTGCCAAAAGCACTTATTGGTTTTGTTTCAGGGATACTTAAATTGCAGCTTATTCAAGAAATTACTGGTTTGCAACAGCTTTCAATAATTTCCAACAAGCTTCATAGCAGAAAGAGGCTGAACTTAATTACCTGAAGTTCTGACTGTTGCTATAGCAAAAAGAAAGCACTTGGACATAACTATTACCTCTATTCAAACTGATGCTATTTAAATTAGACAAGAATCTTGTCCTTAGTTCCTGCCATCAACCTCCCAAATTGATCCAGCCTTAGTTTAATAGCATTTCCATTACTGGCACAATAATTTTGACATCCATAATTTCTTGTTAAGTGCTACAAAACTAAGCCACAAAGTTAAGTAGAAAAGCAAATTGTTTTGGCAAGACATAACGAAACCAAATAATTATTTCAGTCAGCACTCCGCAATTAAATGTTTAAAGTTTGGGACATTAAGAACTTATTGGAATCAGCTTTGATGTTTAAATATAAACCAGACTTTTCATTTGAACAAAAGCTACCTTAAAATAATTAATTTGATTAAATTTAATTTACTAAGTTTGATTAGGTTTCATTTCATTGACGTTCTCTAAGACACGTCAATGTTCTAGAAGCAATCTGTGAAGCATCAATTCAAGAAGCGTGCAGGACTACCAATAAGCTCTTGAACCTCGCAGAGATTTGCCCCCGCGACACGTTTCAAAACAGCTTTGCTCCGAGGTGACACACGGAGAAGTCCCATGCCATCCCTTCCGTGACCTTCCGCTAGACAGTGAGCGGCTGGCATCGCCGGGCAGGTGGGTGTTCCCAGCGTTTCAGGGCACTGAGGAAGCCGGGCCGAGCCGGCACCGACAGCCCCGGGCCGGTCCCGGCACCGAGAGCCCCGGGCCGGTCCCGGCCCCGCGCGGGCCCCGACGGGCGCTGCGCGGCCCGGCCCAGGGCGCCACCCAGCGGCCATGCCGGGAACCGCCGGCCCCACTCGCGACCGCAGCGGGACCCGCGCCCACCGACGGCGGCCCCGCAGGGCGAGCATCGCGGCACCACGGCCTCCGCGCCCCAAGGGCAGCAGCCGCGTCCGCCCCATCCCGCCCCTCGGGCGGCATGTCCACGGTGCGAGACGCGAGGTAAGGAGGAGGAGGTCTTCCCCTCGCAGCCCGTCACGCCCCGCCGCCTCCTGGTCTCGTGGCGGGCACACACCTGTAACCTCGCCCGGCCCGCGCGGGTGCGGAGCGAGCCTTCGGGCGGTGTCGGCACGGGGAGACTGCTCGGCCACCGGCGCGTCTGCGGAGCGGACAGCGGGGGGAGCGACGCGGTGCCGCGAGCGGGCGGGGATGGGGACGCAGCGCTGCGCGGGGAGCCGCGGAACGCCGCGAGCTGGGCGCTGCGGGGCGGCACTTACCTGGAGAGCAGCCGGGGCGGCAGGGCCGGCCGGGCAGGCACCAGTGCGGGTAGTGCGCGGCGCGGGCCGGGCCGGCCCTATTTCTGCACTCCGGGCCGGAACCGCCTGACGTCAGCGCTGCTTTTGCATATTCCGCCCAATCCCGGCACCTGTGCGGGCGGCGCGACCGCCCCCGGGGCTGGGGGGGACAGCGGGGACGCCCCCTCGGGGCGCTGCGGGGCGTGGGGAACAGCGACCCGGCATCGCGGCGCGGTGCCAGTAGCGCGGGGCCGTCGGGGGGTCGGGAACACGGGGGGATCCTCGTGGGGCCAGTGGTGCTGAGCCCCTCGTTCTGACCGGCCCCGGCAGCCCCGTGAGCTCCTGTGGGGCAGTGGGTTCCGGGCTGTCGGTGCTGGGCCACACGGGACCGCTGGCCCCTCGCCATGCGGCTGTCACACGGGGAGACACCGTGGGACACCGGGCTGTCTGCGGTGGGACGCCGTGACCCGCCACAGCAGGCATGGCACGGCATTGGGCTGCTCTGGAGGTGTGCCTTCTGTTCCCACACCACCGTGTTTATAGAGGGAGGCAAACATTAAAATTCATTCACTCTCCTCTTCATCTTGTTAAAAAAAAAATAAATCAATATAATAATCTCTTATCTAGTTTTTATCAAGGATGTTTACATGAGCAGGAGGCATGGGCAGGACCACAGAACCAGAATATGTGGGGTGTTTGTTCCAAAGGCTGCAAGGAGGTTTCAGCAAAGGCGACAAAGCACTCAGAATTAGCAAAGGGAAAGGAGCAGTCTAAAAGACCTGATAAAACATATCAAATTTTGTTTCTCCCTGTAAAGAATCTTACAGCTAGACCCTGCAGAATTAGACTGGATTTGCTATTGGCTTCAGCATGAAAAGGACAGGACCCCCTAGTTCTGATGGTTTAAGAGACATGGACTACTCTGGGAAACTGTGTCTAAGTCCAGGAGAAAATGTGCTCAGTAAAAAATTATTCCACAAAATTCAGCATGAGGT
>VRYO01002774.1:2949183-2980435 GCA_009812075.1 Sialia sialis
ATTTTGTATTTTCTTTTTTCTTTGTAGGAAATACCAAGTAATCAGACTGTTTGGTTTTCCAGAACCTTTGTTTCTGGCCTGTTAAATCCAATACCACTAAAATATTTTCAGTGTTTGCAAGTAAATGGAGCTTGTTCTCCCAAACCACACATAAAGGCTCATAGGGATTTGTTATTTTGTGGTTTCCTTCTTTAGGAAAATCTGAAATTGCAGATTTAAGCTTTGGATTTTAAAAAGAAATCACAAATGCAATTTTAAAAAAGGAGTATCCAGTGTGAATTGTGCCCGGGCAACATAACAGGGGTCTTTGCAGAGTGTCCTGGAAGAAATGAGTGTGTATTTCATAGGTGCCCTATAGGTTTAAGAGATCTGAGGGTTTAAAAAAATAACACTGAAATCTAAGCAGCAACAAATACGATATCTTCAGTGAAATCTCTTTCTCTTTCCTGATAGAAAAAAAATGGGAATAATATCACTGGAGACAGCTTTTCCCCATTTCCTGAAGGGAAGGAAGAAAAGTCTCTCCACATCATTTATTCTATGAAATTATGTCTGTGCTGTCAATTTGAAGTATTTACTAATCTCTCTGTATCTCTTCAAATTGGACATAAATACAAGATGCATTAGTAGATATTTGAAGTATCTGCACAGCCCGTATTTATTTATATCCACACATGCTGGAGGATGCAGAGTTTCTTCCCCACCAACAGCTTGCCTGGGTGATATTTGCCACCTCACTTTGGTAGTAGGAGGAACATTTTGCTCATTTTACATAATCTGGTGCAGTTTTTAATGCACAGGCTGGGGCTGCTGTGTTTCTTCAAGACCCTGGCAGTCAAGACAGGTGGGAGAGTGTGGTGTGGGCAATGCCATGAGCCTCCATGACCTGCCCGTGCCATCAGCTGTGTCCCCCCAGTGAGGGGCTCTGGGGTCCCTCCCTGGAGCTCTTGGGGCTCAGCCCCCTCCTGCACCAGAAGTGCTGGTCCTGCTTTCCCACCTGTTCACGAACTTCTAAATAAGCATCCTGAGCATCTCGACAGCTAAATAACGAGTATATTTGCCAAGCAAAGTGTAAATGTTGGACAACTTGTCCCACATAAAGTCTGGTCTTCCATCAGCTCTCAGGTGCTGAGGGTGTCCGTGTTCCCATGCCAGATGTCCCTTTACCACCAGTGACAGAAGTAGGTACCAACAAACACTTTTAGTGCCTTCTCTTGCACATTTGCATCCTGTGCATTTCTCCACTACTCTGATTAAAAATCTTTTGATGTTTCCAACCTTTTGAAAATCTTGTTTATAAAAAGCAGATGGAGGCACCCCTCTTCACACCCCCAACTCCAGCCAGATACCCCACTTCTTCAAGCACTTTCAGTCTCTCCTGAGACCTTTGTGTCTGCATCCCAAGAGGTGTTTTTGAATGGATGCTGTGGAAGCTTTACAGGGAGGGAGCCGGCTCTGGTTCACCCACCTTTGTGAAGCTGAGCAAAGCAAATGGCTTTCTTAGAGAACTGGAGAAATAAACTGAGCAGGCTGGCAATGAAAAAGTGAAAAATTCCTCATCTTCAGGGTTGAATGAGTTTGAAGCAAAATAATTGTTGCTTTTCTTTGAACTGGGAACTGGAGAGACACAAAAAACAATGACTGCAGTTAAAAAGAAGAGAAAAATTGATGGCTTTAAAGACAGACTTAAGCACTTAAAAATTTTCAGGCAGAAAAAGGAGAGAAATAAGCTTTTTTTTTCATGGAAACACAGGATAACCTGTTCACTGTAATAAGATTTAGAGCATCATCCCATTCCTTCTGTTTAAAAATATATATATTAGAACCAGAAAACGCTGAAAGTTTAGAGGAATTGAAGCTGCAAGAGACAAAAGATTAATATGATGTGAGCAAATATGAGGATTATGAAGAAGGAGAGACTTGTGCCAGTCCTAGCCTTGTGTACTTCAGTGAGAGAAGTATTCACTGGAAACAAGAAGCTGAGGAGGTAATAGGACAACAAGATTCATGCTCATCACTTCGAGTTATTTGAAGCAAGAGCCTAAATCAGACCTGATTAAGATCAGAACTCAAAACAAGATTCAATCAAAACTAGAGATATTAAACAAATACAAATGTGACAAGAGTCATGATTCAATTGTTAGAAGTCCACCTTTTAATTACTCATTAAGATGACAGTGTGTATCTTTGCCTGTGTACATTTAGCAAACCCTTTTCACTTTGACAGTTCATAAAATTGCCCCTGCCAACTGTATTTGTCTGATTTTTTATGTCAACTTTAAAGCTACCAGTTTTTCATCATCCTCTTGCTTACAAATTAACGGGAACAAATTTAATAGCAGCCACAAACCTTTAGATATTATGTCAGCCTTGTGTGTCTCTGCCAGTTAAATTGCCATTTATTTCTTCTTAAATTTAATGTGGTCATCCTCACACAAGTACGCACATGTTCAGAGCCTGCTCTTGGCGTAAGGCAAGCACACAATGAGGGGCTGTTCTGAAAAGCTGACATGGGTCTTGAACTTTTCTAATCACATCACCCTGTTTAAGATGCAGCAAATGGAGAGGACCAAGGTCAAGAGCTTCAAACATGTATGAGGATTCTCTGGGTGCTGCTTTCCCACATCATTACAAGCTGGAATTCCTACGGATGAATGTCTGCAGCAGAGAAATGTTCTTTGAGTGGTCAAAATGGGTTGAGGCATGGATCTAGCACAGGTGCTGGCTTTCGTGACCCATCCTCTGTCTTCAGTGTGTTTTAGTAAATGATTGCTCTGTTTGGTAGGTGCTGGGTTGCAGTGCTTCATCCTTTCCTTCCTAGCTGTAAGCCCAAAATACAAAAATTGTAATTCTTTGTTGCAAAAGTACAGCAATTTCACACCCATAAGGTGCACCTGATTATAAGGCACACTTCCAGGTTTTGATCAAACTTTTAGTCAAAAGAGTGCACTTTGTAGTCGTGAAATTACTGTTGTTTTATACTGAAGGAAATACAAAGGATAGAAGCAGTGGTTTGATTAATTTCACAGCTGTAGTCTATTTTGATTTGTTCATGATTTTCTACACTAGTGGCTCCAATTTGATAGTGTCTGGGCATTGGATGACAATGGGAATGGGATAACAGATGAGGAGCTCAAAATACTAAACACAATCATAGTTACCCTTACACGTACCCACAATCAATATGACACTTTGAGGAAGGAACCATCAGCCACTGGCAAAGTTAGGAATATAAAATGTCATAGGAACTCAAGGAACATTTCTTATTTCTTGGGAGTTGTCAGAGCAGCTGGCTTGTTGCTGTGTATTGAACATGTGTAGGTTTAAATAAATAGCCCCAGAGACATGAATTCAAATTGATGTGGCAATTTTGAGCAGCTCCCTCTTTCTCTGTTGCCCTGGGAGCCACAGGCACATAGCCAAATATAGGGCTAATGGAGGGACCAGTGAGAACAAGTCCCATGGCCATTGATCCAACTTGTGGCTTTGGGAATGGCATCAATTTTCCTAATTTTTTTCCTCATTCTGAATATTTTGTTGGTTTCTTCTCCCAGACACATTCAAAAGCACCGGGCAGCATTCATCTGAAAGCAAGAAGGGACTTTGATCCATGAGCGTGGATAATAACAAGCTGATTATATTTTTCCCAAGCTCATTGGCTCTTTGTAAATACAGTCAAGTAATACAGAAGTCTTGGTGTACATTCTAGAGCATTTGGTGATATTTCTTTCAAGCTTGTTTTCAAGAGGAAGTTTAAAGCAAGGAGCTCTAGCAGAGATAGAGAGACACAGGACTCCTAATCCATGTCATCAGAATTCCTTGTGTCAGAGAGAAAGAGGCAGATGGATGAAACAGGTGAAGATGAAAGATTAAGAAGGAGGAAAAAACAGCAAGAAATGTGAGCCTGCTTTTTCTGAAACATTGGAAAAAGCTTTCTAATGCATCTTTATATTTTATCTCATTTAATAAGGTTTTACTTTGCACCTGTGCATACCTATGTTGAGTATCAGGTTCTAGAAATGCACATAAGCAAGGGTGAATTGTCTGCAGATTCCTAAAATTGCCTTTGCAGACAGATGGCCAGCAAGCAGCTGGGAGGGAGAGTACAAGCAAGGAGGATGTCATTCTTCAAGAAAAATTCAGAAATTAAGAGGCACCATCAGTGCTAAGAAAGAGAAACCTCTGCAAAGCATGAGCTGGGGCTCAGTTAAAACAGCAATTAAATGATTTAGAACAAGTCTGTAATCATTTACAATTTTTAAAGGTGAAAGGTGTGATTTTGGTAATGCCTTAAAATTAAAAGGCCAGCCACTCCATCTTTAAAACGATGGTTTCTCTCCTGGAAGACTTATCTCATTGTCATTCCATTAGCAGCCAGCCAGAACTCATCCTTACAAAAATAATTGGCTATTGATATATGGTAATACTGAAAAGTTATTCTTATTTTTGTTCATTGCTATGGAAAGATGTCCTCTCCAGCCTAGACTTTCAATCATTATAAATGCTACTTTGAAAGACTAAAAACACTGTTCTGAGATAGATTAGGATCAACTTCACAAATAAATATATTTTACCACTAAGAGAAGAAGTAAATGTCGCTGGTACTGAATGTTTTATACACAGTAGAGACCACTTAGGATGAAATATTCCTCTCGTGTTAAATTAGTGTTGCTGGCCATGCAGAGTCCCCTCTACATGACAGGCTCTTGTGCAGGGTTTATACCTGCTGTGCTGTGAAGAATTGGCTCTGAAGCACAACAGCAGCCCCCCTGCTTCTCATGAAGTGAGGTGAAAAAGATTGGTTTACCTCAAAAAAGGATGGTTTACAAAGACAGGCAGGGTCCACTGTTCTCTGTGGTGACCAAGGTACTAACCTCCCCTTGACCCAAGAAAGGGCTGCATCCTATGCACTGCTGAATGCCGGGATCCTGGAGGAGTTGGAATGTTTGGAACAGCAAAACCCACCTCCACCACCACCCAGTGTGCCCCGTAAAATTTGTGCCCAGGCTGGGAAGTTTGCATTGAGGCTGTTAAAACTGCAAGGAGCTGGTGGCAGATGCTGCACTTGCCAGCTAAGCACCCCTCTAGAAGAGCTAATAAAACCAGAGGACATTAGGCTTCAGAATGCCATATTTTAAAGATAAAGAGTCTCTGGTTAGAATTGTTCTAAGATTTTTACTTTCTTGTGGACAGCTATTTGGCTGCTCTGAAGCACAATCTTGAGCTGAAGTGAAAAACATTTGTAAGTCTATGGCTGGGACAAACAAGGGACCAGAGAGAAAGTGGGGAAATAAGCATAATAGAGAATATTTGGGATCATAGTTTGAGCCAGTAGTCAAAATTTCTCATGCTTAAGGCTCAAGCACATACCAATGAGAAAGTAAGGTGTTATATGGCTTCAAGAAATCTGTCTTGGTACCTTGTATAGATAATTGATTTTTGGTTGTTTTGCCTTGTATATGGCAACTCGTTTGTGGCATTTTTGATAAAATGTTTAAAGGGATAAAAAAGTAGTTTTAGATTTGTTTCAGCTGCTTACAGTATTTTTTTTTCCTTATTTATTTTTCATGTTTGGCCAAATTTCTACAGTAACTCTTCTAATACAAACATATCACTCTTAGTAGTTACTACACTGAGTCTCTGTTATCCCTTTAGCAACAGCCTCTGCTGCAATAAAAAGAAATGTATTTTTTTCTCGACTCCTATTGTTCAGAATTACACTTGGATATTACATTGTCAGTGTTTAGTATTATATCATTTCCCTGACAATTCATTGTTATCAAATCTTCCACAAAGTCAATAGCAGTGACATTTTTATAAGGCATTGTCTTCTTCAACCTATTAGGTGATTTCATATCTTTGAGTTTTCTGTTCTGAAAATAATAGTGACCTGCAAGAAAGCATAAAATCTGGGAAAGTCACTTAAGCAGCCATGTCATTGCTCAGCAACCAATCCTATGGGTCAGAGCTCTCACTAGTTCAAACAGGTCACTCAATCATATGAGTGACTTCTATTTTCTCTAGAAAACAATTCAAAATAAATGAATTAGCTACCAGGCCTACTCAAACCAATAACAGTATTTCTATTGCACTTAATGGGACCAGATGTTGTCTTTGCAGAGTTATATGTGACGTTACACTGAGTACATCTGTGCTGCAATGCAAATATGGCACTACAAGTCACAGGGAGGTACTTAAGCTGGTTTAAAGGAGGCACCAGCAGCTGCAGCACTGCAGGACAGAGAGAAGGCCTGGAAATCCCAACCCAGCCCCAAGGATTTGTTTGCACTGTGAACTGGTGCGTAGTTGTGTGCTGTCACAACCACTGTGCTATGAGACTAAGACCTCTTCCTTCAGCACCTTTTCAACTGAATACAACTTGCACTACCTGCCTCTTTTTCAGCTCCTCAGGATACATTTCATTTTCCTGTTCTTTTGCCTTTAGGAATGGCAGGGTCACGCTGCTGGGGGTTACTCAAGAGTGGAAGGAACCACTAGGGTGGAGCAAATGGAATGGGAGCAAATTAAAAATTAGGAATTAATTAATTGAATGTGTACAGTTTGCACAGAGCCAACAGAAGTTTTGTATGAAAGGAAATGGCACAAGTGCAGCTTCCTATCTTGACTATTTACAAATACAGGTTGATAAAATATTACAGTGAATTAAACCGAAATTCTTTATTGTTATGTTTGCTACACTGGAATGTCATAAAAAAGAATAAAGACATATATAAATAAGTTCTGCCCTTAGAGGAAAAGATTCAGGAGGGACATCACTGTACATGCAGCTAGAGAGGCAAGGTTGCAATGTGAAATGAAGTGTGTCCCTTGGGCACAGTTAATGCACATGGCCAAGGGTGCAAGATGCATGACCTGGGGGATAAAGGGAGGGAAAAATAACCCCAAGAGCAGTTAAAGACAGGAAAATGGACTCAAAGAGTTTGTAGGATCTTTCCTTCAATGTATTTAAAATTTGAATTGATGAGTCTCTGAACAACCAACCTGCTCTAGCCTTGAGCAGGAATTTGAGCTGAATGACCTCCATAGATGCCATCCACATTATTTTGTCTACAGCTTTGTTTTTTATCAAATAATTTTTGATTATGGCCTCAAGAAAAAGGAGCATCACTAAGTGAGTATAACCAGCTAAATCCATGATCACTTTCAGCCAATCAGATTGGGATATGCATATTTTGATGTTATCGAAAGTAACAAGTCTACATCTGACTTCTAAAAGAGAAAAGCAGAGGCTCAGATTCTAAATCAGTAGTGAAAACTGATCTACAAAGTCTTTTTTTATGCTTAGGAGGAGAAGTTCTGATGAAAAACATATATGGGATATTATGATGAACAGTTGCTGCTGTGGTATTAAATAAGATTAATACATGTAAAAAGTCTCTTATTCTCACTCTCACAACAGCAGCTGATGCAGTCTGAACTGAGATATTTCACCTACACTGTGTCTGCTGTCTTGTGGTTGTGGATATTCTGAGTGATGCTTCTCCATGTGGCTGCCATGCTTCAGCAGAGATTTCCGACATACAAACCCAGCATCTTCACGAATTTTCTCAAAGAGCTCCCTTCAACCTAAGGTTTCTTGATTTGGCTTTAAATAATACTAGTGAATTCTTGAATCACTTCCACAAGTTATTGGCACAAACTTGGTACATGCATCCCTCTTCTGTGTATTTTAATGTTAGTGGAGGATTTCTCAAATCCTGAGGCAGCAGTCCAAGAGGTGACTTAGTTCTTCTTTCACTCACAACACAAATCCTGCAGTCAGTGAACTCGCTACATCTGGCAGTTTATAAATAATGAACTAACCTAACTAAAAATCAGGGTGTACCAGACACAACACAGGCTGTGAAGTAGCTGTGCTCTCTTAGTTTAATTTGAGCTTTGAGGGAGTGCAGTAACCTCAGTGTCACCAACACATCAGCAGCACAACCCTGAATTAACTTATTGTTTCCATAGCAAGAAGCAAAGCAATGCTGTTTTTGAAAATGCTTCAATTTCTCTAATCCAACAGTATTACAAAGAAGAGCAATGGTCTGAAAGGGACCAGATGATGATGGGTGTCTTTCTCCCAAGAGCTGCTTAAACATGGTTGAAAGATGAAGTGTGGAAGTACTTTGCCGGCACTTATGGGTGACAGAGCTACATCTGTGTAAACAACAGGCATGAGTTTCATTGATTTGGATGGGTAATTTACTTCTGACTTCACAAGGCAGACCCATGGGTACCAGCAGTCAATACCAGTAGAAATGGATTAGCACAAGAACACATCTTTTGGATCAGTAGGCAGAAAAAATAGTTATTATGCCTACTAGCTCAGATTCAGGTGGAAAAAGAAAGGAAAAAATTAGTGTCAGCTGCAGGCTCTATATATCATATTTTTACTTTTTCTTTGACAAATTACAGAATGTGCCACTATTCTGTTTGGTGGATTTTTTTGTTCTTTGCTATTTCATTTCTTTTTAAATAATACTGATGCATTTCACACAGGAAGAAATAAGAGAATAGGGACAGATCTAGTCCTTATTCTCATCTCACCTTCTTCATGTATTATGTAATTCCCTAATGGCTGAGAACCTGTTCAAGACTCCACATTGTCCGTGTGTTCCGGTCTCGAGGGACAAGACTCACAGCTATTACTCAAGACAATATATTTCTGCCTATGAATAACATGAAGAAATTAATCCTTCCTTTTTTTTTTTTTTTTGCCTCTCACATGGCCTTAATGAAGATTTTGCAATCCAGTTTCCCCAGGATAATGGGTACCATCTAATATCTTCATTTAAATATTCTCTGCCTGCCTCAAGCCCCAAACTGAAATCTGAAAACCAGGAAAATTGTGCACCTCAAGCAACCTACAAATAAGTTTCTGCAAATAACTAGAGCTTTAAACTAAAAAAGGCACAGTATAAAGAGGAAATACGACCAAGCTTAGAGGTCTTTACCTTTACAGGGATGCTGGAGTCAAGGCATGAACCTGATGAAACTTCATATAAAAGACTTTTAAAACCAGGATAAAACCTATTTTTACAGCACCGTCCCCATGTGAAGTAGATAAAACTTTCTGCTTTCCTCCTGCCCCACTCTCCATGCTCCTAAATGTCTTTCCAGCTCACACAAGAGATAACTGGCTCCCCTGGAAGATGTGAGCTTTCTGGGGAGCTTTTTCCCCTGGGAGGGAAGGAAGAGCTCCTAATTAGCTCCTCCATTTTCCTCTCGTTCACTTACAGATGTGGCAATATTTCCAAAATTATATTTTGAAAAACCAGGAACTTGTATGCTCCAAGGCCAATGTTTGATGTACTTTTGAAAATATTGCTGGAGAGTACATGCAGCCCTTCTCCAACAACACTTGATTGTTCCATCTCAGGTGACCAAATTTTCTCCAAATTATTTCTAGACATTCATAATGTTTCTGCATTGACAAGAAAGCACAGAAACAGCCTATCCAGGAAATCTCTGTGGGTAGTCTTTGTTTCAGGCACTCTTGCCAAGAGCAGGGATGTGAATGTTGCTCCTCACGTGAGTAGAAACTGCCAAGTCATTGTAAATTTTCTGGTGAAAATAATACAGTAACATGCTTCAAGCCATATGTGGACATCTTGGTTCAAGCTCCAACTGGCATTTTTGCTTTTTTAGATGATAGGTTTGAGTCCTAAGTTCTTGTGACAGCTAGAGCTGGTCTGTAGCTGCACAAACAATTTGGCCACAACAGACCCCAACTCAACCAGCCTAGTTCATTAGAGGACAAGAAGTAAGCAAGTCCCAGATTTAAAAATGATGGGCTGAATTCAAGTTCAAGTAAAGGGACTCCAGCCAATCCCTTTGAACTGGGAATGCACCCATATCATTGGCCAGTGAGCTGGGTAGAGTTAAGCAATTTGAGCAATCGTATCTGTAAGTGCTGTACATTCAAAGCCCCTATAAAAGATGGTGCACATCAATAAACATTGGCTGCTGCTGCATGAACTTGGTGTATGTTGCATTCCTTTCTCTACCATCAGCAACAAGTTCTTATTCATAAAAAGCTCCCAGTTTTTGTGGTAATTCAAAATGGATATCTAGACCAAGATTTGGCCCTCAGTTCAACTGTCTAACTGGAATTTTTCTATGATTCAGCTTCAAGAAGCAAATAAAGTCAGCTATAATAGAGTTGGAAGTGACTGGGCAAGAATTAGAAAAACACACATGAATAAATTACACCTTTTCTCCTGTTCTTTCAAAGATTACAAATATTTAGAGTGCCAGAGATGTCACATAATTAAGAAGCTCAAATTCAGTAGGTATTCAAGGTTACTCTCTCCCAGAAATGTTACAGGTATCCAGGTAGAAATTATGCTCTATGGCCTCGCAAACCAGTCACTGATCCTGGTAGACAACCAGGATGCAATCAAAATAGGAAGACTTTAAAAAACTGTTGTGCTGGTTGAAATTATTTGTCCAAGCAACTTGATGAATATCTATAAATAAGTAATACAATAGCAGTGACTGGAGTTGGCTCAAAAATTATCCACAATTAATAAATCGACCTATCCTATACACTGTATTATTTTCCCTGACATTTTCACAAGCTACAAATCTGATAATACAATTAAATGACAAGTTCAATCACTTCTTTATTTTATGTATGTGTACAATATAATATTTTATAGCTATATTACAGAAAAGACTGTTTACTCACATTGTATCTTCCCTAGCATAATTCAGAGCTTTGCTTGGCTAAGAAATTACTTGTCTGCATCTTGATTAAAAAAGCAAAACCTTATAGTTCCTGTGGCAAATTAATTCAGTCTTTAGATGAAACTCATTGTCACATTCTTTTCTATGAAGCAAAGGCATTCAGCTTCTGGAATGGCTTTAACCTCCAGCGTAGCACTTTTGTTTCTGTATCTCATCCACCCATAAGTCATCCTTCTTCCTAAGCTTCATCAGTGTTTGTGCTCTGTACTTAGCTCCCAATGAACTGGCTATAACATAGACTTTACAGCTCCCTGGAAAATGATACACAGTAACACTGTCAAGTTTTTTATTAGCTTGGATAGGTCTTTTATTTTAGCAATGTCTTTTATTACCTCGGATAGCTTTGAACTAGTTCTGAAGTGGATGAGTGAAGACCTAGGGATCCAATTTTATATTGAGAGCCATTAATTTTTTTAACCACAACCCCTTGATTATTGATAGGCTTTTGTTCTTTACAGTCATTGCTCAACACATTGTTTAAAGTGAATCAGAGTGCACAAACTTTCACAATTACTGGAGTTGGGATGGGTCCTAGCAACTAGCCAGCGAAGTCCTCTGACTTCCAGGATGCAAGAGGCATCTGCTCTTGACCAGAAACTGATCCTTTAAATTCTATATTATTTCTCAATAAAATCCTTAAAACATTACAGAGAAAGGAAGAACCTGCAAATCTCAATTTGTGGTTACTCCTTTGCCCATGAATCCTCAGGTACAAAAGTCCAGCTCATTTGGAGTAGTTTAGCATTCCACCTCCATAACTATATGAATCAAGATTTACTCCATCAAAATAAATTAACAGGAATGAGGGAGCAGGATGGGGATCAAGCCATAGAAGTGGATAAACTATATTTTTATTTTATTTTATTTTAAATAAAAATATAAAATAAACAGAATATAATTGAAAAGTCATTGTCAAAAATGGTGTAAATCCTTGCCAAAATCACATGTAATTCACCCTAATCTCAATTCCCTGAGCCTGGTAACTATTAATTTATATGTCTTCAGTTGCACTTTTAGGACTTCAACATTTTAGAAATTTGAATTGATCTCATAATCTGGATTCCTTGACCAGCATAAAATAAGAAAATGCCTCTTAGAAGAAATTTTGGAAAGTAACCAAGAAATTAATTTGCTCCTTTTTTCTAATGGAGACTTCTTTACATTATCAAAGTACTTGAGTAATCTAAAGCTTTAAAAATAAAACAGATTGCAAAATTTTTGATTGCCTTTTTTCTTTACAAGAAAGTGCTGAGAATGTAAAATTTCTCTAATGAACCATGAGATAATTTCCTTTCAAGTTCAGTTGTTCAAAGAGGGTTTCTTTTTAAATTCAAAATTAAAAGGCAGCATTATTTAAAGGTTGAGTCCTTTGAAACTTTTAGGTCTCTGAAATCAACTTATGACTATTACTTGATAAAGTTGAATTCTTTTAAATGAATCAGAGCTATTTCTGAATCAAACAAAACTGTATCAATCAAAATTTTCTTTTGCATTTATGTTCTTTTGCATTAGAATTTTCTTGGCATTGGGCTATGGCATGTGACGTTTTGCTGTGTTTCTCCTTGGATTGTTTGGATCATTGTGACATCCATAGACCCACATCGCAGGATAAACATTCTTGCTTCTGTTAATTTGACAATCAATTTCAACAATACCTAGATTTGTCAAGCAGTTAAATAAATGGAAATCCATGTTTCCCCAAGATCTGATTGGAAAGGGTTCAGCTTCAGACTTGGCAACAAGAAGAAGAAATCTCATTTTGACTTGAGGGCTAAAGATCTTTTTCTTTCTTGCTCCTGGAGTCCATATTGCATTCGTGACTTAAAACTTAAAAAGTGAAAGAACAAGGGAATGGGTTTAAACTGAAAGAGAGGAGGTTTAGATTCAATCTTAGGAAGAAATTCTTCCCTGTGAGGGTGGTGAGGCCCTAGTGTTATAGGTGAACTGTTGATGAATTGTTTGTTGTTTGTCTATCTTTACTCAGTTAACTGTAAATGTTAGTATTTACCATTTGCTGCTAATGTTTTGTGTCCCTGGCTGTTTGTACCTTTTCCCTGTCCCAGTGCTTCCTAGTGTGGCCACTCCACCTGTCTGTCCCTACCCATGTCCCCGTGCCTACTTTGTGCCCGTGCTGACCCTGATGCTCCTGGTTGTTTGTCCTCTCCCGTTCCCATACCCGTGCTTTGTGTCTGCACCCACCTCCCCTGTTCCCATTTGGGTGGTGTGCAACCTCAAGTGCTCATGGGACACTATTTAGAGTTAAAAACCCCTAAAACAACGAGCCCCAATAACATCTGGAACTGAAAACAGTGTTCCCAAGTCAGGAAGATAGTGGAGGAAGAAATTTTGCCATCCGGAGCTGCTCTGTCCCATCGCTATGACCCCAACAGCACCCTACCAACATGACCCTGTCTTGACTAAAAGCTAAAATACTCTTCTTACTGACCCTGTGAGGAGGGAAGGCCCAGCTCTGCCTGAGGACAAAGCTGCAGTCTTCCTCCTTTGCATGGTCCAGCAGGAACAGCAGCGGTGTGTGCAGCCCTTCGGGTTCTCCACCCAAAACTGGCCTCTTATAAAGGACTTGAAAAGGAGAAAGTCTCCTGGCCCATTTATTACACTAGCACAGGTTGCTCAGAGAAGCTCTGGCTGCCCCATCACTGGAAGTGTTCAAGGCCAGGTTGGATAGGGCTTGGAGTGACCTGGTCTATGGAAGCTGTCCCTGCTCATGGGAGGGTACTTGAGGCCGATGATCCTTAAGGTTCCTTCAAACCCAAACCATTCTATTCTTCTATGATTGAGCAGTGGGGCCAGGATCTGGACATAGCACCTGCAGAAGGCCCCCAAAGTTGTGGTGAATGTCCAGGAGAAAAGGTCAGTGGTGCTTGGCAGGATCTGGACTTCTTTGTAGACCATCTCTGGTTACAACACATCCTAATGGGTTTACATTTAATTCTCAAGATTGAGAAGTTTCCACTGTCCTTATGGACTGTGCTGTCAAGATTTCCCAGACAGATTACACTTTCTTGCAAAAATATTCATACTGTAGGGGTCAGCTACATTTAAATATGAGGGAAACACTACATTACCCTGGAATTGGATTCATCTTTCAAACAGGTTGTTTGTTGGATAAGATTTCCCAGGGTGAGTAAAGGAAGCAAAGTAAGGACTAAATGGGCTGGAGAGAGGATGAGGAACATCCCAGGAGCTGCACATGGCATGTGGAATAGGGTCGAGGTACTCCAGGGATATCTCTTCCTCTGCTGTACCTTAAGGAAGAGAGGGCAGACTTCTTTGGAAATATTACTGGTCTTACACAGTTTAAATAAAGTCTGGAAGCAAATTATAAAATATGGAGAAAAGGCCATAGCTGGGAATGTTTCCATAGTTTTTTTGAAGAAGCACACTATATATGAGTTGCACTGTGAAGGAAAATGCCAACATCCTTGTGCAATCCTTGATGAATCCATGGCCATTCTCCTGGGTTGGGAAGAGAAGGTCTCAGAGCTCATGAAAACCCCTCATTGCTGTTTCTACCCCTGCCCACAAACCTGGTTTTGATCTTTTCGATGAAATAGATCCCAGAGGGGTTCAGCCAGCTCCCCTGGATGGCACAAAGGCAGGCAGGGTAAAACACAGCAGGCAGCTGGTGCTGAGACCCAAGAATGCCCTTGCCCTCTCTGTTCCTCTTCCTCCCAAGGATTTTTCAGCTCCACATGAACATCCTGTACCCTCTTTGGCCTTTACTAGGTTAGAGGGAGAGCACATTTCTACCATTACCAACATGGTGATAACCTGCCAGCTGATAAGAAACAGAAAATTCTGGAAGCCTTCACAATAGAAATCATTGCTTACATTCATTTCATCCCCACCCCTGGCCAGCCAGCCACAAAGCTCTTACTTTCACTGTTAAGAAATTATGATCACAAATTTTAGCCAATCTCTGGCCCATTAAGACCTTCTGTATACATATCTCCTTTTTGTTTTTGCTTAAAACCAAAAATATATATAGACATTCTTGTTTATTTACACTTCCCAATCCCTTATGTATTTGCCATCTGGAAACACATAAACACCAGCAGGTCTTGGCCTTGGACGTTTACAACTTATTCCTCAGAATTACTAAAAATTTCTTTGTCAGAAAAAGAGGAACAAGCAATGATTCAGCAAAGCCTTTTAAGATCAAAAGAAATATAATTAATTTGCTAGTGTGGGAAAATAACCCAAATACTTGTTAATAAAACCATATTTGACCTCCTTCATTTTATACTGAAAAGTTAAACTATTTACTCAATGCCAGCAGGATCCTCCCCACTGAGAGAAGTGAAAACATGTGGTGTGTTGAATTTGCATTGTAAAAGTTCTGTGATTTCCTTTTCATCCCACTGAAAAATATGGATCAGTTGCCAGGTATAGCAGTCACTGTTTAGAGTTAATACTAATCATTTTGTGAATTAAAACTTTTACCAACTATAACACTTTAACATGGGATGCAATCCTTCAAAAAGAATAGAAAAATTTAAGGTTGCGTGAGATTTTGCAAGTGATGGACCCAACAAAAATACAAGTGGCTTTTAGAATGAAAAAAGTTGAAACACCTCATGTTAATGGCAGGTGATGCTTGTAATGTTTTAGATATGACCACTGGATGTGTTCCATTCAACAATTCTGCAGAAATAGCAGTTAAAAACTGATCATGTTTGGTTTTAGGCTATTAATTGTGAAAAAAACCTCAATTTAATTCCTAAATTACTGTAAGAGCTTTGAAGTGAGACTCAAAGTTTTTCTAAGGCTTGGTAACAGTGATATTAACAAACAGATGATCAGAAACTGATTTGAGATGGCTAAGTCAGTTATTTTTGTTGGTGTGCTGATCTTAATCCAAAGAACAAATGAAAGCAAGGCAGAGTAAATCAAAGGAGAAATGCAATATTTTAAAAAATCTGTGTATATTCAACACAAGTATCGAAGCCCATCAGTCCACACCAGCTGAGCAGAGGATTTCATGAGACCTAAAAGAAAGGGCAGAGTCATGGAGCAGGGTTTTTCTGTAGCCAAGTTCCAGCTGCTAGTTCTACTTTGATTGTGGCCTTAATAAAAATCAGTCTGAACAATATGGGAATTCAGAAAGAGGACTCAGACACTCGCATGACTACATCAACAAAAATAACAATAAAACACCCAACAACCCCCCAAAAACAGACAAGCTGTTGCTGTCCCTCTCTGGACGTGTTCCCTGCCAGGCTGGACAGGGATTGGAGCAATCTGGTCTAGTGAAGGTGTCCCTGCCTGTGACATAGGAGATGGAACCAAATGGTGTTCAACATTCCTTCCAACCCAATTGTGGAATTATACAAAAATCAAAACCAAATGCTTATTTTAATTTT
Organism: Sialia sialis; assembly: GCA_009812075.1. Classification (NCBI taxonomy): domain Eukaryota; kingdom Metazoa; phylum Chordata; class Aves; order Passeriformes; family Turdidae; genus Sialia; species Sialia sialis. Next base: position 2,965,323 of record VRYO01002774.1, read on the forward strand.
CATATTTGCCAGGAATCTACCATATGATGTTAGAGCCTTTTTGCCTCGAAAAGAGTAGGGTGTAGATTCACAGCTCCTCAACCCTTCTAGAGGGCTGAGCAACTTAAAAATCTTGTGTAATTCAGCCTGGAGAGAGGCTGCTATGTGCCTGAGGACAGTTCCTTAGTCTGCATCACATGTTTACATCAAAACTCCCTTTTGTTTCCAAAGCAGCTGACTCTCCTCTTCCTACCAACATTTCCTTCCTTTTTGTCCAAGACTCACAACAGAATGAAAACAACAATCTCACAGGAAGAAGTAGTTTGAAAAATTAATCCAAGAACCTGCAATGTCACCAACAAGAGCTGGAACTAAACATGTCTGAGAAGACAAATTCCGTAACTGTTCAGTGCTGAAGGACATGATAGGTAACATTAACTTGGCTAATTGTTTACTTGCTTAGCTAATCTAATATAATCTGCATTGATTAGATTTTGATTTCATGCTGGATGAGTATACTGCTTCTCTGTGCCTTTCAGTTAATTTGTGAACCGTACCAAAAAGACATTTTTATAATAAGTTTAACGCTCCAAAGCTACAAGGGAACAGCAGCGGGAGTGAAGGAGGACAGCTCTGCTGGTATTAAAAGGGTCATTAAACTCAGCATTAGGTAAAGATCTTGTTTTGGGTTGCATTCAATGTGCCTGATTAAAAATGAAGTGTAAGCAAAAGGCATTGAAGAGAAATATTCAAATGCAAAGTACAGTGTTGGTCCTTGTGTGTGTAACTCTATAAGAGTTTATGGATGCTCTCTCTCCTATTTGAGCTCCTTCCATAGGTCTTTAAAGATTTCAAAGCTTCAGTTCATGGGCTCAATACTCCAACAGTTTAAGGGTGAAATGTTATAATGAGTTATAACAAGACTGCTATGTACTTAATAAATCCTAAACATTCACAGAGAAGAACAGAGGTACTTTTAAGCCTAATGAAATCTATAAACATGTAAGTTTTTGAGCACTTTTCTGAGTTTTGCTGCCATGGGGCTAGAAAATTTCCCAAAATTTTATTTAAAGCATTTATTGCTTTCAGCAGAAGAAGGAAGGGAGCACAGCATTTGACCTAAAGAAATTAAGTCAACTTTGATGGAGGTAATCTGCATAAATATAGATTTATTGCATTTAATGCTATGAAATTTTGACATATAAACAATACTTTCTCCAGCACAGGAGTTTAGAAGTCCTGTTCTAGCTAAAAATAGAAAAGCTTGAATGCTACATGGCCCTTTAATATGTGACAAAGTTCACGGCCATCACCTTGAAGCCTCCAGTTGAAATTTAGACTGATTGTGAGTAAAAGTAATTTGTGCCTGACATCTCATGTGAAGAGAGTTACCTCATTTCATAATAAATGTGTGGCAAACAGCCTAAAAATTATTATCACAATTTAATAATCTATTGGCAGTTCCAGGAGCACCATGGATAGATGGAAGTCAATCCTGCCTGTCCACGGCTGAGTGAAATCAAGGTGAAGTAGGGAAAAATATCAGAAGAAAGTCTATGAATGTTGCAATTCTTCTGTGGAAGAGCTCACAAATTTAATTGCATGTAGGAGTAAAATTTACCTATTTTCACAGACAAAGCTGATGGCTAATGTACGATTTTTGTTCCATAGAGCTGACTTATCTGGTGTGCAAAAAAAAAAAAAAAAAAGGAAAATGAGCATTTTAGGTCATGACCATAATAACATGCTTTTTTCTGTCTTAGGAGGGCAATGCTAGAAAATTCAAAGTTCAGTTGTGTGGCTCAGTTAAATCCCAAAATTAGGTGGGATGAGCCAAGTCACATTGCCTGAGATTGCTCTTCTGCAACTGCTGAATGACAAAGAGTTTCCAACATAGCTTCTATTACCTAATTCAACATACATTATTCTATTCAAATAAAACTGAAGAAGCTATGAAGCAAAGAAATAAGCCTATATTGGTCCAAATTTTAAATTATTTTTGGTCATATCTGAGAAAAGTTCCCTGCCCTTCCTGGAAAAAAGGAATTTAAAAGACTCAGAAAACATGTTCATGAAATGTGGATTTCAACTCTTCCTAAAGAAATGTGCTGGCAAAATGTTTGCAAGCATATCCATTCAGGAACATGAAATGCAAAGCAGTTTCTCTGTCCAATCACAGCTAAAAGTATTCATATCATTTAGCAATAATGATGAGCTATTTAACTTAAATAATATTTAAGAAGTAGTCATTGCATATTAGTGACAGTCCTGGGAAGGGAAAGTGAATGTGAATTAAGGCCACTGGCAAAGGATGCTTTCAGCTTATTATTCTAGCTAATTCTCATGGCAGCACTACCTTATGCTGTTTTATTATATGTACAGAATATGGGAGCAAATCCAATGAAGTTAGACTTGAAAACCCTTATTTTACTGCTGGGGTTATTGCAAATCATATAGTACAAAGAGTCTGAGATAAGTGTTCATGGACACACACAAAAGAAGAGCTGATCTTGATAAATCAAAGCAAATTATTATTGTGGCATGAGATTTTATATGTGTGTATTTATCTATCTATAACACGTATGTATAATAAGGATCTATGGACTGATTTTTACAAAAAACTCTTAAGATAGTTCATTGTTAAGGAAAAATTGTATGTAATTGATGGTTGAATTATTTATTTTGACTTGGGTCATTATGGACTTTTCACATTTGTTTTTTTAGGTCAGAGTATGTTCAATATTTTTCTCCCTGTGCATTGTTTCTTGGTCAGTTTTTTCTGTTGTTGCAGGGGACAAGTTCTGTGCTTTGGTGAGCAAAGCAGTATTGATTTCAGTCAGAAGTAATGTGTTTGTACACACAAGAACTGGCTTTTGTTCTCTCACTGACTCTGACTCTCACTGACATGCCCTATACTTTCAAAAATACAGTAATAGCATTGCATCGTCTAAATCAGGAATGCATAAATGATCCCAAAAGCTGAGATGCAGAAGAGCAGAAGAGCACCTTAGGTCAAGAAACGTGATTATTTCCATGTCTACCAGAAACTCTTAATTGCCATAATATGCTCTTTTTCAGGGAGAAGTAGTTAGGTTTACAAAGAAGAGTGAATACATACTTTGTGAGAAAATCATTAACTACAGGGAGAAGTTCTCAAAGTACACCTGAAATATGGAACAAAATACGGGCAGCTGTGTGGCATCTTCAGGAATAGTACACAGGGTATTCTTAGTCATCCATGTCTTCTGCAGGGAAAACAACACAAATATCTTGTTAAAATCCTTTAATTACTGTGATTTCATGTCTATAAGGTGCACTGGAGAATAAGGTGCACTTCTGGGTTGTTGGCATTTTCCTGTACTTTGTCCATATATAAGGCGCACTGGCCTATAAGGCGCACTTCTGGGTTTTGATCAAAATTTTAGTCAAAAGGGTGCGCCTTATACACGTGAACTTACTGTACTGTAATATTCCTTATTACCAACTCAATTGAAGTATGATATCCCCAGTTCCCCATCTTGTGGTTCCTACTGAATTTTACAACAAAATTTCCAGACAATCAACACAATATTATGTAAAATATTATGTAAAAAGAAGCCACTTCTGCTTGTACAGACTCTCTACTGGTTCCCAGTTTGTCACTGCTAGAAAGCTAATCCACTGAGGATGTGGGAAAACAGTGAATGTGTAAAACTGTGACACTGAAAAGAATAATACTCTCATAATAAATAATGCAAAACATGAGTTCACTTGGCCTAGCCTAGATAAAGATTAATTTTGAATCTTTCATTACCCGAGGCTAAAAGTGTTTTAACTTTAGGTAACATGCTTTTAATAAAATGTTTTATAGTATTAAAGGTACTTCAAAATAAATATTGCAATCAAAGCACACAACTCCTGCAACTCTTAATATCTGGAAGGTTTCATGAAAGAACCAGTCAGTTATGGTAGTGCTTTGTGATGTGATTTAAACCTGTGCTAGAAAGCTACAGATTCTAATGGTAGGGACAGCAGCTGTCTGAGGATAATGGCTCTGATGTTCAGCCTGGGAAGCTTGAGAAGAAGCTAAGTTTGTTTTTAGTGGGCTGTGTGTGTAGAAATGCTCACTGCACCACCGATGTTTATCAAGAAAATAGTGTTCTAGTATCATAGAATCATATGGTTAGGGTTGGAAGGGACCTTATGGATCATCTATCCAACCCAGCTGATGTTCAACACCAAAAAGGTATTAAGTTGTTCAGGGAATCATAATATTTGAAGACTACATTCAATCCTTCTTTTAAGAAATATTACAAATCCATCAGTTGATGTGAGATTATTGAAAAACATAATTATACTCCTAACCTCACACCAAGGCTGCCTTATCTTTTCAAATTTTGAGCTCATGAGAGCATAGATCGTCTACTATTCTGAATTTATATGGCTCCTGGCAGAATGCAGCCCAGTTTTTTATAATCACCTGAGTTTTACCATAACAACTACAGCAGCAGTGGGAGTTCAGCCTTTGCCAGTGAGGGTTGCAGTGAATGTTTCCCATCTCGTTACTTGTTGGGAAGGGCTGCTGCAGAGGACAGCAGTGGCTAATGCTTACATAACTGTACGTTTAAACTTTACAGGATCTCTACACTAAATTTCACACCACAAAGTGGCTTTCAAGACAGGTTAAAAGAAGAGCAATTTTCCTCATTGTGAAACAAAAGCACTAAAGCAGCTTGTGATTGTAATACAGAGAAAAGATGGTATTGAGTGACGCATCTCTCTCCCAGGTCTTGAAAGGAAATACAATGTTCTTTGGCTTACTTAGTGCTCACTTGAGGCATTCAATCTAAACAGTCATTTCAGAGTTTTACCGAAGACAATACAAAATACTGTGCAATAATGGACAAGAGCTTTTGATGACAAAGAGCAAATAGACAGGGAATCCTTTCAGGCTCACAATATAGATAAAAGGACATTTCTGTGTTTCCAAATGATACTCAAGGCTCAGGTGTTGCAGACAGTACAAAAATAATGTAGAATTGATTCTCTCCAATGCACTTTTACTTCTAGAGTTAGTTCACCTATATTGATTCACTGATGGTCCTTATTCTCTATCAGCTTCACACCCCCTTTTTTAAGAGGTCAGTGCACAATATAAAGATAATACTGCACCTAGGAGGAAAAAAGTAAGGTTATTTGTGAGACTAGAGTTGAAATTGCCTCCTTGCACCTAGGAGGAAAAAAGTAGGGTTATTTGTGAGACTAGAGCTGAAATTGCCTCCTTGCTGCATTTAGTTCTTTAAGAACATAAAGCAGAAAATTCCTTCACGACTTGTTTCCATTGTCTGTCATATTTGATGGCTTTTCTCCCAAAACAAATAAAGAAAACATACCTGTTACATTGAAGTTCTAATCAAGTATTCTGCATATTGGTTGTGGAAGAGGAGAAAATTGAAGGAAGGAGAAAAAGGAATAGATATACTTGGTCCTCGTATAAAACACAAAACTATTGTTTCCAAGAGTTTTATTTATACACAATTTTCAGTGGCTTCAGTGGAAATTCAAACCTAAAGCTCGGAAGAAAGTTCACAAAGTCAAAGGTGGTATCTGCGGGCAACATATGCTGTTTAGATTAAGTTGTGCCCAATGAGCAGGGCCTCAGTGCTGTGAGTTAGAGCTGATACAAGCATACTGGCATCAGAGTGGTTCTTTACACTGACCCCGTGAGCCCTTGGTCAGTCTTTAGCATGTCAGTGTCCTGGGAAACAACAGCCACAGACTGACACTCATTATCCAAACGGAATGTAGAGCACGTGATAAAAACTGGCATGTTAATTCTGATGTTACGAAAAAATTTGAAAAGCAGTAGTGTTAATCCTAGTTGTTGCTCCCTAAGGAGTTTCCTGTCTATCTTCTTAGAACATTAAATCCTCCACGAACAAGTTCTTTGGAACATTGTTTTTAAAATTGCTTTTGGTTGCTTTCTTTATAAGGTAAATTGTAGTGGGAAGTGACCAATCGCTCTTAAGTTGAACCTCAGAACTGGACATCCACTTACAACTGGATCAACAGAATGAAATACAATAATGCTCTCTAGTCAATCATGGAGACCAGAATAGGAAGAGAGATCGCTAAATAAAGGCAAACCCAGCAAAAGAAGTTTGATGTATTTTTTAGCAGTTTATTAATTTTTAAGGTTATACATTGATAAAGGTCATTGATGACAGTGACTCATTGACTATCAAAGGCCATCAAAGTCAGCAGAAATCTCCATGGAGCCTCATTTGATCACTGTTGTCAGGTGCAAGTCAGTTATTTCCTTTCATAGACTTGGTCAGGGTGAAAATCTGCTTTGACTGTGGTGTGAAGAGCAGCTCCCCAGACCCATGAGTATCCTCCAGTCCAGCTCTTGTGTACAGGAGAAGGCACTTTCAGGAGTATGAAGAAAGAGATCAGTATCAGAAAATAGTTCAGATTGGTAGAAAGACTAAGATGCCTTAGGAGCATGTGAGTAGGTAAGAAGTGAGACAAATAGGTACTCAAAGTAAAAATAAGTATTTAATTTTTTAAGGAAGGTAAACATGCCCCCAGAGCCCAGGGGAGTTGCAACCATCTCATTTTACAGAGGTCTTTCATAGTACTGTATTATCCTCCTGCTTGTAAAGAACATTTCAGTCCTGCTCCTTTGGCCTTCAGTGGAAAATGTTAAAACCAAACCTGAAATTTGTCTTGAGTTGGGCACAATGTATCTCTGACACTAACTGGGAATTTTGGCCAAATAGCTGCATACAGATTATAAACTCAAAGAATTGCTCTGTTGTTCCTTCAGCATTTCCTGACTCTGTCTCCTTTAAATGACAACACTTTATAGGTTCTTCCCCTTTTTTATTCTTCATAAAACCACTTTCAGTCCAGCATAATTTTCCAGGCAAACTGCACACTTGTCAGATCACCTGATTAAGAGCCCTGTATTCATTACGATAAAAAAACAACATGCTCACTGAGTCATTGAAAAGCAGATTGGTCAGTAATAATAATCAGTTTTCTGCTAATAAATACAGCTCAGCATGCCTAATTCTGTGTCCTACTCAAATACCAAGAATGAAGAATTCAGCTTTTAAAAAGTACATTACTGAATGTACTATTAGTGCATCAGTCTTCATAAGGAACATTACTGCTGTTTTATAGGACAGCCAGTTCTGTCACTCAAAGAGTACACTGATTTCTTGAAAATCTCTTCATGCATAAAAGCAATTTGAATATTGTATATGGCTCAACCCTCTCAATCAACTTGAATACAAAGAAAGACCAAAGAAGTACTTGAGTTCAAGAGCTGGCATCAGGAATAGAAGCACAAGTAAATTAATTCAGTGCACTTTTCATCACCACATGTCTGTGGGGCAAACATCTTCAGAGACACATGACAAACCTGGACAGGAGGAGCAAGCTATCATTGTCACAGAGCAAGGCTGCAGAGGGATATGTGAAATGAGGATATATTTTGAGAACTTCATGGAGAAAATGGTGGAGAAGGATTCATAGGGAGAGCTTGGATGCCACCATGGGATTCAGCAGCAGCAGAGTTACATCAGTGAGTTAATTTTCAACTGCAACAATTATACTGAGCAATTAATATGTTGGAGTATATGTATTGTACAACAAATCTCATGTTAAAATTCCATCTGTATTTAGATTTTTGTCAGCCTAAATCAAATCTAGATCTGATATTTTGCTTAAATAAGAACAATAATTATTCTTTCTACTGCTTGCAATCTCTGCCTTTTTTTAGAAGACAATTTTATGTTCCAGCCACAATCCTCCTGCCCTTATGCAAGGGAAGCTCCAAACCCCATAAAAATCCCTCTAATGAAAGAGCTGTATCATCCTCTCCTGCCTTTCTACAATGATATTTATTACAATTTCTACAATGATATTTATAAAGATATTCATCTATAGTGATTTTCTCAACAAGGGGTCAGGAGAATTTCACATTCTGAAACTCAAAAACTTCACTCTGCTAGAGGTTAAACTGAAAGTACCTGGGGTTTGGGAGTGCTATCAACAATTATTCCGTAGAACAAAATCCTCTGAAGAGGAGAAAGGTCAGGAAATGTGCCATTTTATAAGGATGATCTTAGTAGTACATAATGGAGTTCTCTAGAATGTGAACTAACATCTATTGAGCAAAACAATAGGAGTACGATTATTGAAATGCCACCAACTTCCTATAATTGCTCATTATTACCATAATGCTGATTATTTCTTCAAAAGAAAAGCTCTCATTTTGATTTGAAAGGTTTAGGGTTTTGCTCCCTCCTCACTTATGAATCTTTGACTCATGGGCTAAAGAAATTAAAGGGAGAAGGAAGAAACCAGAGAATATGGGCACACATAGAAGAGTATACTAAAATAAAGGGCTTGGTGTGAGACTCTAAGAGATAAAGTTTGAAAAAGCAATATGGAACTGCATATGGGCTTGAAAACTAAGTAAAAATGCAGAAAAGAAAAGGAAAAAAACTTAGCATCTTACTGCTAAAACACATACTTGAAAGCAAACCCTTTGATGAGATACTTTATATTTGAAAAAGTGATTTGTTTGTCTCAGCTCAATTCATTAGTTTCGAGCAAATGCCATAGCTAAGAATATAAATTTCAAGAGTGTTCTTGGTTGGTGATAGGTGCTGCCTAATGGCAGGAAGTTACTTTCCTGCTCAGAAGCTCCTGGTTTCTGTGGGATTTAAAATGGCACTAGAAATAAAGGAATTATCAAGGCTTGGCCTTGATATATGAGCCTATTTAAATCCTTGGGATAAGGCAATGAGGACTACTCTTCCAAAACAATCTGAATGGGCTCATTAAGCAGTGCAATAATAGGTTGGAACTCATTCCTGCAGTTTAAGGATGAAGCTGTAGTGGGTGTGCTGGAAAGAGCAGCTCAATTACGGACAGCTGAGCACAGAGGCTAAATGGGACATGGGATACAGTGAACATTTCAAGCTGCTGAAAAGCTGCAGGTGGAACTGAGAATCCACCAAACATTCCTCCCTGATTCAGGACAGGATGAAAGTTAAAATACTTGACACGTGTTGAAGGAATCTGGTTTCTCAAAGGCATCCTTTGGGGAGAGCTGTTCCTTCTATGGCTGATAGTCCAAACTTGCGTGTCCAAAGCTAGGGATCATGGTCCATGACCATTCTGTATCTCTGAAACCAAAACCACCCCTGCCTTTGGGAGCTCATGAAATAGAGGGAATTTTTGTTTGGATGCTCATATTGTTTCACAGAGAATCACTGAATTTTCTGAGTTGGAAGGAACTCACAAGTCCAAATCCAGAGTGAATGACCCAAATGGAGATTGAATCCATAACTTATGTTATTAGCACCATGCTCCAACCGATGGAGCTGACCTCTTACCTACATGGAAATATAAAGGAGGAGAGTCTTGTTCAGTGGGCTGGAAAGACAAACAGTACACCACAAAACTCCACTGTTACCTAGAAAAGCTGTTCGTTGCTTGGTGTATGGATGCTGAAGTGGTAGAGTGGTAACACTGCTCTTGGAAATACACTGGACACTAGTGCGGATCTGCTCTGGAACACCTGAAGTCTGACATAAATTATTTAACTGTAGACAAATAGAAAAAGGGTTCTAAGGCTACCTGGTCTCTATTGCTTTAATACAACATTTTGCCATTTATTTTGTACATTTCTTGAGATTTTTAGTAAAACCCCCAGCATAAACCATGGTAAACTCTACTATGTCTTAAATCATCAGAATTCAGGTGGTTTTCTTAGAGCAGCATCTCCTTGGACTTGGTCCTATGAGGCTGACTAATTGATCCTTTGTCACTCACAAGCCTCACTGTACAAATACTGAAATCCAGAGTCGCCATTTTACCAATACACACATGGATTTGTTCGCTCATCATATGCACTGTATTAATATGCTGCCCAGGTAAGCCGACGTGAGAAAGTAGATAAAGTTTTAAAGAGTTTACTTGAATGTAAGCAAGCGTATCAAACATTATAAGAGAGGAATCCAAAGCAAGGGGTGGGAGAGCCACAGCTGACCTCCTGAATGCAATAGGTGCTGGGTCAAACTGCTGCTCTCCTCTGAGAGATCTGTCTGATCTCAGAGGTGTTCTCTGATTCCCTCCACTTTCTCACTGAGTAGCTGAAACCTTTTAATAAAATCATGACAAATAACCAATAGTAAATACTGTTTTCTGTTTTGTTTTCTTATTTGAGATCCAGCTGATAAAGTTCACAGAAAATTGTCCTAGGCCCTGTGAAAAGCTCTCTCTCCAGCCCAACTAAAGACAGTGGAGAATTTCTCATGGTCTTCAACCATGTCTTTCATCTTGTCCCCTAATACATGGCGTCCACTGAATACTTTTTAAGAGATACCACTTCTGATAGGTCTTCCCCTTCTTGAACAATTGCTATGTAATAAATGATTTTATCAGTTTTGCTTACGTATTGTATTTCTGAAAACAAAACAATAAATGGCTGTGAAACCAATAAAATGTACTGGGCTAGTGGTTTATTACAAACAAGCCAATACCATCCACTGCAGCATATTTTTCAGCTCAATGCACCAGGATTCCTATTGTCCAGGTGAATGTTCCTGGCTGTAAATTACAGCACTATAGCTCTTTTCCAGTGCACTCTAAGACTTCTTTAGGTTGATATGCCTTAAAACACTCCTAGTCCTTGGACAAATTTATGGGGAGGATAAAGCTTAGTAGTCTTATGCCAAGGCGTTTTTAGGTTTGTCAACCACCCTGGAAGTACTTTGGGATGCTACACAGGGAGCACAGACTGCACAGTTCAGCAGGACAGCATCCCTCAGCACCCCTTCAAATGCAGCCCTGGGCTGCTTCCAGCATCAGGGCATAACAATAGGGTCCTGGAATGGTTTTGTTTGGAAGGGACCTTAAACTTCGTCTTCTTTTTCGCCCCCTGCCATGGGCAGGGACACCTTCCATTATCCTAGGCTGCTCCAAGCCCCATCCAGCCTGGCCTTGGACACTCTTGGAGATGGGGCAGCCAGAGCTTCTCTGAGTAACCTGTGCCAGGGCCTCACCACCCTCACAGGAAAGAATTTCTTCCTAAGACTGAATACCAATCTACCCTCTCGCAGCTTGAATCCATTACCCTTTGTTTTTATCCAGCCAATGGACAATTTACTAACTTTGAGTAGTGGTTCCCAAAACCTGAACTCTGCATATCTTTCTGGCAATGCTCATACTTACTGCAGCTTTGAGTAAGACTAATACTGAATTTAAAAGCTTCAGTAAGACTCTTCAGCATGTTTCCTCTTTTCCTGTTTTCTTTAGTCATCGTTTACTGTCCCACAAACAAGCTTCTTTGGCAAGGGCCTCTTGGAAAGACTATCCTGCATATCTCGATGCAGTGCTTCCAATGGTGAAGTTATATCACACTGTTAGACCACTGTCCTCTACACGAGCCAATTTGTCAGAACCAACTTCTTCACAAGGAGGATCACTCACCCAGGGCTGGTGTCCAAGGGCTGGAGACTCAGCTGGATTTGATCCTGCTGGTGTGAGAACCCACAGTGCAAACCAAAGCATGAGCACACAACTGATATAATGATTTTTAAGATGCCTTTTTTTGGTGAGCTCAGGGTTTGCATCTGAGAAATTGGTACAATAATGATATGCATGCATTCAACAAAATGTGCATGCACTAATTAAATCAATTCACTTTTCTAGCTGGTGCATAAAGCAAGTAGTTGTTTTCTGAGGAATTTACACAGTAGTAATGGAGCTGTTATTTTTGCTGAAGTAAACATCAGTGATCTGCAGGACATGTGAAGTGGCTATAGATTACTGGAATACATTACCTTAGTGTCTGTTGGAGTAATTTCGTGCCCAGGAGAAAGCAACTTTCCTAATACACCTCAATCTTATTAGCAGCACTTGGAGCCATCAGTACTTGCTTGTCAGCATCTGACAAGCACAGTGTGACAAGAAGTTTGAAAGAATCCTTTCCTAAACTTTGTGTGTCACTTTATCATGTTATGATAAAGATCAGATCCTTTTCCTTGACCATTTACTGTAAGAGTTGATCATTCCCAAATGAGGAATTTTGTATTTTTTTTTGGACAACCCTCACTCAAAAATCACCAGTGACTAAAACCATTACTGAGCACAGAAAGCAAAAGTATTTCAAGGCTGGTGATGATCTCTGAGTCCATATACTAATATTACTGTGAGATCCTCAGTCTTCATTCCCAGCTCCCACAGCATGCTACAAATATACAGATGGATTCTAGAAAGTGGGTCACATGTTTACAGGAGGAAAGTTTTCTTAAGAGAAAATACTGTTAGTATTAATGCTAGGCAAAAATTTTCATGCTCTTTTCTGTATCTCACCTTTCATTTCAGCTTTCTATTGAAAACAACTTAAGATCAAATACACTTGATCCTGTGATATATGTTATGCTGTAATTCATATTTATGTGATATAAAATGATTGTATGAAATAAAGAAATAAAGAAATAAAGAAATAAAGAAATAAGGAAACTTTTAGCCACAGCCAGGAAAGGATTGCTTCACCAGACTCCAGCTCCCGGAGCCATAGACAAAAGCCCTGATTAACTTATTAGCAAATCTAGCTCTGGGCAGACCTGAATATGCTTAACGACCGATCAGGAATAGATCAGCGATAGGAACATGCCAAGTATCACCCTCCAGGACTAGCTGAGAAGCCCTCGGGAGAACCACATATCAATACCAGTTCCTGAAAATCTAATTATCTCCCCCAAGAAAAATTACATTCCAAAAACCTAGTTACCATAAGCGAAAATCAACTCTCCCAAGGAAAATTACATCTCAATACGAAGCAAACCCAACCCTCATCAGGATTCATCGGAAAGCAGGGAGGACTTTTGTCCAGTGCAGCACCAAGAAAAGAAACTGCTTGAATATGAGAAGACAACCCAGAAACAAATGACTACTTGCTCCAGGTGAGGAAAAACTGTATAAAAATAGAACTGACCAAGACGGCTGTGTGAACACAGGGGGATCTGATGCGCTAGAGGTCAGATCATCGAGCGTGTTCACCCAGTGCCAAACACAGACTCGGTGTTGTCTTTTTCGGTTGTGGCTTCCCAGGACTGTATTTTTGATCACAAAAATTGCTGTTTTAATATTTTAATTCAGCTTGATTCGTTTATTACCTATAACAATCCTATTACACAGAAATACATGCTAGGCTTGCAAGTAATCTCAGCAGAGTGCAATTAGGAAGACAAGTATGATAATGAAACTGTTACATCACATTTTTCTAGTTTGATACTGTCTGAGCTTACTTTATTTATCTATTTCCAGGCTTTGATGCATACATAAGAAGATGAGTTTGTTCCTTGCCTTGACTGATATAGTGGAATAGCTCCTCTGCCTCTTTGTTCGCATCAGCCGTGTTATAGGTAACCTCCACAAATGCCACCCCAGCAGTGTGTCCTTAAAGCCAGAAAGATTTTTGAGGGGAACCCATTTCAGAGCTAAAGATCCTCCCCAGTGCCTACCATTGCCTTTATCTGTGAAGTCAATCTGACTCCCCTTTGACAAAAACTGCTGTTTTGTCAGCAGAGCGAGATGAAATTGTGGATCTCAGATAGCTAAGGACTCTCCAGCCTGACATGAGCTTTGGTTAAATGAATAGCAGAGAACTAACTCAAGCATTGGGATACTTGTGACATTTGCTCTCACTGAGAAAGCCCTGCTCGACTGATGCCTGTGACACACGAAAACATAGCCCTGCACTGGGAAGATCCTTCCTCACAGCTCTTTGCAAAACTTCAAATAAAGTGCACATAGTTGTGCAAAGGAGGAAACAAATCCTCAAGGGCAGAAATGTCACTGAAGTGAATTTAAATCACATGAGTGATAACTCCACTGGGAGAACAGCAGACATCAGTCATCTGTGTGCTTGCTTAATATCCTCTGTTTCAGAATATTTCTGCTGCCAGTCATTTTGCTCATCTGCTGGGCAGACAGGATGAAGAAAATTGCTCCTAGCAGACTAAAGCTATGGACCATTGCAAACAGTCTCTAACAAGAGCACTTGTGAAGCAGCTGAGACTGATGACTCATAATTTTTCCCACTTTTTATAGATACCTGGTTAAAGGTGCCAGGTTAACAGCCCTGGCAACTAAACTCCATCCCTCTCAGAAGCATGGCATGCAGAGGCCAATATCCACAGCAGCCTTGACCTTGTCCCTCTCCTCTCACTTATGAGAGAGACGCTCCATGATCGTCCTCCTTGGATGATGGGCCTTTTTTCTCCATTGGTTATAGCTAATGCAAAACCATTATCTGGGTGCAACAAAGAGGGCTAAACTTTTAGTACACACTTTTATGAAACAGGTAGCAAAGTATGCTGTAAAGGGAGATATTACCACAAATAGGGAGATAGTACCACAAACCTTTTATAAGAGCGGGAAACTGAGGTTGGAAGCAGTAAAACAAATTGCTCAAGATTAAAAAAAAATGTTTAAAAGCCAAAAACAAGCCCCAAAGCTCCTGAGCTCAAACCACTGTACACACGGCTGTTTGGATTAGGGCTTGATCAAAGACTGGAAGGTTTTCCCCTATTTCCCCTGTTTACATTGGAGCTTTTTTTCACTTCAGTCTCCTGAGATGTTGTGCCTAAAAACATTTTGGCTTGTTGCTCATTGCACAAGTTCCTTTTGACGCTCTCCAGATGTTACCTGCTTGAAATTCTACATTAAATACTGTATTGTCCTGAAATTGGAAATTGTTCATAACTCAGTCTTCAGTATAGAGAACATATGTATCCTGCAATGATTTCAGTGCCAAACTGATCCATAGGCATCAGCTTTTCTTTCCCAAATCCCTGGGATTTCTTCCACCTCACCTTTTACATGTGGGGAGCAACTTCAATAAAATCCCAGAACATCAGCTCGATCTTCCTTCAAAAGTTCCTCTAATATCTCTGCTACAGTGGTTAGAAAATCTAATCTTGATTCTAAGTTCATGAGTAACAAACTCTGCTTTTGGCCTACTTAAAAAAATGACCAAAAAACTCAACTAACCAAACTATAATTTTTCTCTATCTTCCCTTCCACCTAAAATGATTAAAAAAAAAAAAAAAAAAAAAAAAAAAAAA
>VRYO01002774.1:2985081-3009256 GCA_009812075.1 Sialia sialis
TTGTTGTTTTGCCTTGTTAAATATACATATATATATATATATAAGTATAGAACTGTTTTTCCTATCCCCATATCTTTGCCTGAGAGTCCCGTAATTCTAAAATTATACTAATTCAGAGGGAAGGATTTACTGGCTCCATTTTGAAGGAAGGGTCTGCTCTTCCCTAGCACACACCTGTCTTTTCAAAACCAGGACAATAGGTGTACAAGGGCATGCAATAATTGGAGAAGGGGGAATGGCTTTAATATCAGGGAGAGTAGGGTTAGATCAAATATTAGGAAGAAATTCTTCCCTGTGAGTATGGTGAGGCCCTGGCACATGTTGCCCACAGAAGATGTGGATTGTCCATCCCTAGTTGTGTTCAAGGCCAGGTTGGATGAGGCTTGCAGCAACCTGGTCTAGTAGAAGGTGTTCTTGCTCAGGGCACAGTTGGTTGGAATGAGATGAGCTTTGAGGTCCCTTCGAAACAAATTGTTGTATAAATCTATGGTGTACTAAAGGAGTGGAGTACTGACGTCTGCTGCTGCCTTATGAAAATGAACATCCAGCAAGGCTTGCTGGGTGGTGTAAGGTGTAAATCGACCAAGACATGGGGCTGAGACGATACTGGGGATAGTTTGGAAAAGCAAAAGAAATTCGTGGCACTGTGAAACTTGAAGGTGATAGCTTTAAGGAGGAGGGACACTGAACATCACTAAAAACCACTCCAGTCTGAAAAATAAATGAAAGACAGACTACAGGAGTGCCATGTTTTAAATTGCTTAATATTCATAGAATCCTAGAGTGGTTTGGGTTGCGAGGGATCTTAAAGCTCATGTAGTTCCAAGGCCCCTACCATGGGCAGGGACACCTCCCACTAGACCAGGTTGCTCAAAGCCCCATTATAATAGAACCACATTTCAACACAGCAGGAGAGCAAAGGAGCAAGAGCCTTGTGCCAGCCTCTCTAATGAAAACACAACCTAGCTGAGAGGAGGAGACATGCAGAGAATTTTATTCTTGATTTGCTCCTTTTTTTCCAATAGCAGTAGCCAAATGAAGAGATGTTCATACAGATGGTATCTGTGGAAAGTACCTATAGATGGTTCTAATTATGGGCAAAATCTGGGGTTACACCATGCAGTGTGCATGGGCAGATCAGATCAAAGGAAAATGGAAAAACAAGAGTGAGAGGTAAGGAATGCTTTGCAAGACATTAGCAGTCAAATACTGCTACTTGGTTTCCTATGACATTTTGCACACTTGGACTGGGAGGTTCATAAGGTCAGACTGATGCCTTGATGCCCTTTTTGCTCTGGAATATGCTAAGGGGTATAAGCAGTCCCCAGGAGCCAGCTTCTAGATGCTCATTAAAGACAATGGGCACAGTAATATTAAAAACTCCCTAGGCTGATAGCTCTAGCAACTGATAGCAGATTGGCAACACCTGACAGATGATTAGACCAGAACTGTCTTGCTAAATGCAAATATACCTATGCAGAAATTGAAAATTACCATAAATCTTTAGGACTGCAGGAAACCTCAAAGATAATTTGCGTCTTCAACTAAAACTGCAATGTCCCTGTTAGCAGTGTCACGTTGTTCTGTTAGTTATCATTGTAATTAGAGTAGCATGGACAGGGGCACAGGAGAGAAAGCAGCTCAGATAACAAAATTACACAGGTTAGAAAGCTGGTGTCTAGTTGATCCAGGAGAATTTTGATTTAGACTCTCCCTTTACTAGGCAAATCTTTCCTGTCACAGGAGATAACTTATCTACTCTCTAGTAACTCTTTTTTTTTTTTTTTTGGGTACTTAACAGTCAGTGGGTATGATCATTTCTGCTGCATAACTACAACTGCAGCTGCACTGTTCTCACTTTCAAATACTAAAGTTCAAGTGTAAAACACTCTGTTCTCCATGTAGACATTAAAAAGGGTACATAGGCATTAGCAGAACTTAAATCCTAAAACTGGTGGAAATAGGTTACAGTGTGTTAGCTACTTTCTTCAAAGTCTTTAACGCAGCAAACCACTTCACTTTCAAGATAAAATCTGTGGGTCCTGTCAGAATAATTTAAAACTGGGGCAAATCCAACCTTTCCTTCCTGATGAAAAAAATACTTTTGTCTCAAAGAAGCCTGCTTTTCTCATTTTTTCAGAAGAGGAATGAAGAAAATATTTGAAGAAAGAGACTCTTTGGAGAGAAATTCATGTACGGTGCTTTGTGGGCTGCATGTCAGCAATTAGACACAAGTGTCAGTGTAGGAATTACTAACTGCAGGTAAAATCTGTCTCTCACTCAGCACAGTTCAGTGCACTACTCAGTCCTCAGCACTTCAGTAAATGTGGAGATATCACAGAATGTGTGTCTTAAGTAAATGCTTCAGCAAATTTGCTCTTCAAAATCATGGATATTCAGGACTATTTCCTAAGGTTGTGAAAATTACTGCTTAGTTGGCTGGAACTTATCTAGCTTGTACAAGTTGAGATCAAGCCCCAAATCTCCAGGTTCATGTGATGGAGTCCCTCAAGCTCATCATCTCTGGCAAAAAATGACTTTATTAATGACCACATAGAAAAGGCATTTTAAAAAGATCCTTATTGCTCTTTAAAGCTGAGACTCTCTTAAGGTAAAGCTGTTAATACAACTTTCTGAATCATTACGTTAGGCAACTAACTCAAAGCCGTTCAGCTGGCCCTGGACATTGCTGAGAGAGAGAAGTGGCCAAAGCTCTACCTTTATACTCATTCATGGATGATAGCCAGTGCTCCATGGGGTTGGAAAAAGGCTAACTGGCAATGTAGGGAAAAACCAATCTGGGCTGCTGATGAGTAGAAAAACATTGCTGTGAAAGTCCGTCACATAAATGACCATGTTCCCAAATGTTGGGCTAATGAGAAGCATTGAAACAGTGATCAGGTAGATGAAGCTGCAAAAACAGAGGTGTCACAGATAGTTTTAGATTAACAACACAAGGGAGAGTTGTTCATAGCTCAATAGGCCTATAATGCCTCAGGTCATCAGGGCAGAGATGCCACCTGTAAGTGGGCATGAAACCCAGGGGTGGATTTAACCATGGACAGAGTTTCTCAGGTTATCCATGCTGTGGATACTATGTGATGTGTGCTGCCATTAAGCAAGCCAAGTGGGTGAAACCCGTCTGGTAGTGGGGGACAGTGGTCCAAATATAAGTTTGGGGAGGCCTGGCAGATTGACTACATCACACTGCCTCAAACCTGCCAAGGCAAGCGCTACTTGCTGACCACAGTAAAAGCCACCACTGGATAGCTGGAAACCTATCCAGTGCCTCATGCTACTGCTCAGAACACCATCTTGGGGCTGGAAAAGCAAGTCCTGTGAAGACATGGCACCTCTGAGAAAATCGAGTCAGGCAACAGAAGCCTCATAAACACCTGGGCCAGGGAATATGGCATTGAATGGATATATCAGATCCCCTATCATGCACCAGTTGCCAGGAAAGTTGAATGGTGCAATGGAACACTTAAGACCACCCTGAAGGCCCTTTTTGGAGGGACCTTCAAGAACTGGGAAATGAACTTAGCAAAGGCCATCTAGATGGTCAACACCCGAGAGTCAATCAGTCGAGCTGGTCCTGCCCAGTCTGACCCCTTGCACAGAATGGATGGAAATAAAGTCCCTGTGGTACGCATGAAAGATATTTTAGGAAAGACTGTTTGGATTAGTCCCGCCTCAGGCAAAGACAAACCCATCCATTGTGTACTACAGGGAAAACTAATCTTAAGTGAGGATTGAGTGTAAGGTTTCATTATCAAGTTTAAAGAGGATATTGATTTAGGTATGGTGAGAATGGTAATAGAATAATGTCTTGGCTTGCAATGCAGGATGTAACCAAAAGTATGTATTCTATCACCATCTGTTGAAACCGGGTAGGACAACGATCTTTAGCTTTTCCACAATCTATCCTTTCTCCAAGGAGAGATCTTCTGTTAATGGGGCACTGAATGCCACTGCATGACTGAGAAAATGACATCATCCCATTGTAAGATGCTCCATCCAAGGGAGGAGCCAAGAATTTCCTACCTAGATAGAATCTGTGATTTGGAACATCAGAGCAACCTTTTGCCGCTGGATTCCAGAGGAAAACCAAACCTTTCCACATCATAACCATACTTTGGAGGAAAATTGCACTCTTCTACAGGACCACTGCTTCAACAAACCACATCTGTCACTCCAAGAGGACTGCAGCCACCATTTAATTGGACTGCTACCAACTCCCTGACTGACAAAGTGTCATGTTGTATTCTGACTCTGTCAGTGTTTTGTTGTTTTGTATTACTGTATTTTTATTTTAATTTTCCTAGTAAAGAACTGTTGTTCATATTCTCATTTCTTTGCCTAAGCGCCCCTTAATTTCAAAATTATAATAATTCAGAGGGAGGGAGTTTGCACCTGCCATTTGAATAGAGGCTCCTGCCTTTCTTACTAGACATCTTTCTTTCAAATCAAGACACTCAGTAATTTCAGATCATCACATAATCCCTTATGCTCATTATGTCTGCAGTGTGAGAAGAAAAAAAATTAGCAGAAAATTGCTGCTTTATAATAATCTTTATAATAATAAGATTTAGAACAAATTTATAATAATGCTCACCTGACAAGCTACAGTGGTGAAGAGCCTTGTTGGAGATTTCTATCCAAACGAGGAAGTTTTAAATATTATAAAAGTCTTTTGCTTGTCATTCATGGCTAAGCAGGAGGGTCTAGGCTAACCCTTGGAGAGAAGAAAAGGGAGAATAAATAGATCAGCTGCTGCAGAAAATGTCCTGCCAGTGATCGTGGATTTATGAATTCATACAGAAGCACATCTCCACACAGAGCTGAATTGTCTAGTCATTTTAAAGATAAATATTGCAGATGGGTGAATAATTTACTTGTACAAATGTTCACTGAAAACAAATTATCTGGCTTGTGTGTACAGGTAATATGAAATCGTAATAGTTATTTCACTGAATGTTTGAGAAAGCAGTTTCTAGAATTTATCCAGCCTGTCTCAGCAAGTACCTAAGCTACCAAAATCTTCAAAAAAAGCTTTTGAATCTTGTCCAATGTTAACTTCTAGGTTCCAGAGGGGATGTTAATTAGATTAGCACAGTGTGCATACAGAATACTGCAGCTAGGACAGCTGGCAGTGATCTTTCCAGAAGTAAACACACCACTGCATTTCACAGAAATGTCAGCTCCAACACCTATTTAAAGTCAGATTAGAATAGAGGGGAGTTTAAAATACAGGCATGAGGGGCATTTTCAGCTTGCCCAGGAATTGTCCACACTGTGCCCCCAACACCAAGAGAAGATGCTGTATTGAATCCATAGGCATTTATCACCCACCAGATTAAGTCTATAAAAAGGAGATTATGGGCAGTCCATTTGCAGCAACAACACAGACATAAAGCTATAGTAAGTTACTGAGATAATGAGGCAGCAGGACATAAAAACTCCTGCACACAAAGACAGCCTGTGCTCTCAGAACCAACAATTCATTTAGAAGCACACCTTCCCTGCAAGCCTCCTCATAACTGCCCATGCTGTTTCCTCTATCTCATTTAGGAGTATTCCCAGAGGTTGGAAGTGAAAAGTACTATTATCTCCTAGGCTGGCCAGATGTTTTCACTCTAAAATCCTTTCGCTTTCCCCATGGCGAAAGTTGCAGTCCCAGTCCCTGTTTAGGATAGAGGGACCAAGCACAGCTTCCCAAACACAATTTCAGCACAGCTCTGAGCCTGTTGATTTTACTTACAGCCTTAGGAGACACTGACCTACATAAATCTACAAAAATTAATTTGTTCCTCTCAATTCAGCTCAATAAAGCAGCAAAATACATCAAGGAAGGAGAGCCCTACTCAAAATGTTTCTTGATGAATTTTATTAAAAGAAAACGGGTCATATCCCTAAAAAATCCTGCCTCCAAGAGGAAGTCTCATCCATCTGCTTCCGAACTGTATCAACAGTCATTAGCTGGGCTATACTGGAAACATCCCAACTTATTTTTCCAGCCTCCCTTTCTATTTCTTTCCTCTTGCTCTTTAAATTTGACTTTGCTATGTTCTGAGGAGGAAAGCCCTTAATCAAACGTAGCCTTTGCTAAAGGAATATTTCTGAGGCAGACCTGTATAAATACACAGTATCTCAATTACCCTCCAATAGCTGTAGCATTCTTGGTTTGAAATGTTGCCCTCTGATGGCCTCCACCATCCTATCCATCACAGTGACCATTCAAAGGTCCACAATACACTAATAACAGGAAAGGCATTTTGGGAGCAGAGACAAGCTGCCTCTGATATATACCAATTGCTGAATGGAAATATTTTATTTTCACAGCAGCCAATATATGAGACACAGCTACAAGGATTTAAATATGATATTCAGGCTCATTAGTAAAGCAAGCACAGATAACAAGGATTTACTGAATGTTACTGTCTGACTTGGCTAGCTGTCCCAAAGGGATCATTCAGATGCTGAGAAAGTTTTTTGTCTTCATTTTTGGGGGAATTTAGTCTGCTTTCAGGAGTTCCTGCATGTTTCACAGAAAAACTTTCATATATTTGAATTTTGCTTGGCCCAAACTCAGAGAATTAGCACTTTTGTGTGAAGGATCTTAGAAGTTGGCTTGTGAGTACTTTACACCTCCTACAGCCCTGGCTCTCTCCATGGCTGGGAGCAGCCCCAGGCCACAGATTGGGACCACAGCTTCAGGCAAAGAAAACACTGCTTTTGCTGAACACAAGGGTTCACCCAAAAATCAGTTGTTGCCAAAACATGGTCAGCAAACAGTTCTGCTTACCTTCCTTACAGAGATCAAAAACCCCTGTTTTGCCACTCTCTGCTGACCATTGCCGTATCACTCACTTTAGTTGCTGCTGTGCTGCACTGGTTCACACCTTGGGTTATTTTTACACAAATATTCACCCTGAAGGTGGCATCACCTGGACTTTGACAACTAACTAGTGAGATACAAGGGGTACAACTTCCTTTTTTTTTTCCTCCCCAAGCATATAAGTACAGATTTTCTCTATTTCTATAAGTTCAAAATTACTGAGATTTGCAAGGTCCTTTTGAATCGTATTTTTATCCTGACCCTTCTTACCCTACATTAATGTAATGTTCAAATTGTAAGGCACATAGAAGTCACTTCTGACACTTGGTTAATGGGTCTATAGCATACAGAAGGTCCAAATCTTATTCCCCTCAATTTCTGAAAGGTGATGAGTGGATTTATGTGCAATGTGCTATTCATTTCCTTTAATCTGCCTTTTCAGCTCCATTCTGGAAAGGTTGATATTAGAGAAGTGTTTACTTCAGCTTAATTCATTAATGTTTATGAAGTGCTGTCAAAATACAAAGTGTTGTATGTTTAGGGAGGGTGACTTTAACATTATTGTGGTGTCAACTAATACATAAATAATCATGGGACAAAGTGGTGTCGGATAACTGTCTTTGTGGCTCTCTATTGCCATTACTTAGAGCTCATTTTTGTCCTTTGATCATACTAGAGTTTTGTTTGCCTGTGTACAGGTGAAGCATGATCCACCCTGGTTTTACATATCTTCTTAAGTCTGCCTAAAACTAACAGGTTTCCAAGGTTTTAAGGTCAATTCAAGTCCTTTTGAACACAAGAGTTTAATTCACGGCTTGGACAGCAAGGTTTGCATGGAGCTCTATGTGCTTTTATTAAACCAGTGAATACACCTAAAGAACAAAAATGCTTTTAGGCACACAAGCTCTTCTTTAGATCAGAAACTTTACATTGTGCAGAGCCCCAGAGCACAGCTTCAGCTGCATCACTAGTGCATTTATACTGGGTAAACCCTGAACAGAAACCATTTTATTTCTGAAAAGCAGCCATTTTTTCCCAGAATGATATTGAAAAGATAGCAGATTTCTTTATCCCTCTGTTAGGTCAGCAAGGGCACATCTTCATGGTGCCATGGAAGGTGGTATAGAGGCATCAGAAATAGCATTGACCCCAGGTGGCAAGGGCAGCTCAACACCACGCAAACACCAGCCTGGTCCTGAATAACACGTCCATGTCAGTGCACTGGTAAAGCCAGCCTAGCTTTTTATTTGGTTCTTCTGCTCACAATTATAGAATTATCTTGTCCTTTTAGGACAGACATATCTTAAATTTGATAGTAAGTATGGATGGGGCAGTGTCAGCAAGCTTTGCTTTGGACCAATGGCACATCCTGCTGTGAGATGGAGCACATGTCCATGCAGAAACTGCTGTGGATAAAAAAGGATATAGGATTAAAAAGTGTCACCCTCTCATAGCACACATCCTTATTTGGGCATTTCTCCCATCACTACAAACACTTGAAGATGCACCAATTATTTGTTCATTGGTTACAGAGATCCTCACTAATTTGCACTCCTTTTAAGTTCCATTTCAAACTAAATGGCTTTTCTACTGGAGTCACTTGGGGGAAAATCAGTTTTCTGCCTAAGTAAGGCTTCATATCAATCAGGTTAATAGGAGCATTAGAACATTTCCTAATAATAAGTACAAACATTTGCAGGCTTCCTAGTGATGAGCACTCATCCCATCCCATTGTGTTAAATCACCTCAGGGGTGCCTGATAAGTAAGCACAAAGCCAGCAGGATGGCAGCAGCCCTCAGCCTGCCCTACACTAGGTGCATCATTAGCAGGGGCTAATACAGGGTTTTGGTCCTCAGGCAGATAAAATACAGTTCTAACTAACATGGATGGGCAGTGAGGTGGTGCCCCATGTAAGATTCACATGGATGTCACTCCCATACAAAGTTCTTTCCTTGTTACATTTAATATCTTGACACCAGTTCCAGGGCAGCCCCTTGTCACGCTTTTCCAGCCTCGGGCTATCGCAATGAGCTTACAGTGAGAGCAAGGGAGAGAGGTCAGCCTAGAAAAGAGCACCTGCTAGCTTCAAGGCCAGCAAGGAAATAGCACAGAGCACTGAATCTCCAATCTATAAACTAAAAAAAGAAATAAAATTTATATTGAAGGAACTTGAATTGATCTGAGTCATTCAGCACCAACCAAACACTCAAGTGAGTGAAAAACCCTGTAATATGCTCATAAAACTGTATTCACAGTAAAAGCACAGGCAAACATACCCCAGCACTCTCCCAATATCCACATAGGAAGGTCTGCAGTGGGAAGAAATGCAATAGTTTCACTGCCCAGGTTTATTTCAGAATTTGCTTAACCTAATAGCCTGTGGTACTGCCAGTGTTACAGGTATCACTGCCCTGCCCAGTGTGTGGCTGCATCTATCTGAAAAATTCCATTATCAGTTTTCCTGTCCTTAGCAAGAATTTTTGAACCCAAAATGCATAAGCACCACCTGTGACTTTAAGGTATATAATGCCTTGTAGTGGGTCTAATGCTTGCCAAATGCCCCTGCAGCCACTAGAATTATTTACTTATTTTCTGCTGCGAGATAAGACATAGAAGGAAAACAAAGCAGGCCCAAACTTTAAAGAGTATAAAGAATATTCTTTAATTCTTTTAATATTAACAGAATTAAAAGAAAAATAAAAAGAAATCAGAATAAACCTTCAGAATACTTCTCCTCCCCCACACCCTCTTTTCTTTCCCACTGACAACGCAGAGACAAAACCTGGGACTTTCAATTAGTTTGCCATCTCTAAAAATAGTCTTTCTCCAGTTCATTTAAGGAGAAGAGTCTCTCTTGCCATGCCATGGAGACTTCACAAGAAAACAGTTCTCTCAAGGCTTCAATGTCACAGCAATTAACTGCCTGGGAAAGGCTGTTTGCAGTATTAGAGTTACTCCCATACCTTTCAGCCATCAATTGGGCTACTATTGTAAGGATGAGCTGTTCAAAAGCAAAGGTTCTGTTAATCTGACATCATATTCATCTCTGGGAACAGAGGTCTTCTGCTTCTTTCCTGGTGGAAAAAGGTCTTCATCACTCTTGTCTCTTTCTGTTCAAGCTTCTCATTGGATCACAACTATTTCAACATTTGTCTGGATGCCTTTGCTCATGTCTACAGTTTGAACACTCCATTCCCCCATGCTTTTCAACGATTTACAGTAATATTTCAGTGTATCATAGTCCATCACCATGGCCTACAAAAGAATTTCAATCTAAGGTATCTCCTCATTCTCCTCCCATCCAGGACTTGACTCCTTCTTTACTGACCTTGGTGTCTTCATGCTATTTCTCTTTGTTTCTTCACTCTGCCCTTTTCTCTGAGTCAAGAGAGAATTGAAGGTCTGCAAGTCTCAAGTGTGCAGTAAAAGAGTTTAATATCTGTGCTTGGGCCTGCAGATGGCCATGTGCTTTCTGCCAGGTGACGGCTGGAGCACTCATGGTGATATATTTCAGGCTGTGCTGGGGGGCTGTGCCAGGATCTCGGGATCCTGTTTTCTGGCCCCTGCTTTATTCAGTTCCAGTCATGAGGCTACTGGCCTTCCTTCCCCCTGCCCAGCAGCCACTGGGGCCTGGGGCCGGCAGCAGAGCAGGATTTAATGTTGGTAAGATGTTAGCAGCCATGGTCCAGCCCAGCCTGGAAGTGGAGCAGGATTTAATGTTGGTAAGACGTTAGCAGCTGCAGCCCAGCCCAGCCTGGCAGAGGAGCAGGATTTAATGTTGGTAAGATGTTAGCAGCTGCAGCCCAGCCCAGCCTTGGCCTCCCCTCCCTTGCCCAGCCACCACGCGCTGGGAGTGGGAGGAACTTCTCTCTGCAAAGGCCAGAAACAAGACAATTTTACCCAGCCTTGCCCATCCTAAAAATCTGTTTCCACTAAGATGTATTTAACTCTTTAAGTGGTTTAACCAGGTGTCAGTCTTCAAAACTAGTCACTGATTGGTTTTGTCAGGCATGGAGGAAGCTCTTAAGAGCTGCTCTCAGAGAAATCACTTCCATGGTTGGCTCCTTCCCTCCTCACCAAAAATCAATTATACAAAACCAGCTCAGGTATATATATTCTCATGTCTTTCTGTAGGATTTGCCCACTTCTCTCTCATTAATACAAACTGAGATAAGTGATTAAAATTAATGTACCAGTTTCAAACTGCCCCATATCCATTAATCTCATAATAGTCAAAAGTATCTTGAAAAATACCTATACTGCAGATCTTGAGTTGGGATTTTTAAGGTGCTATTAATAGTATATACTTATCAAAAAGTACCTAGCTAGCACATGTACTTGCACCTTCTTAAAGTTTAATAACTTCAATAACCTAGTTTCAATTTAGCTTTCAGAGCATTGGAGAACCTCTCTTGTTGGAGCCCTTGCCTGAGGCTTTGCACTGGAGAGGAGCTGGCCAAGCATCAACATCAAAGATGTGCAACCAGCTTAGTAATGTGCTCCATGTTTGAATAAAGTCCCCAAAGAAGCTCACTTGGATCTTTTTCCTCAAAGAAAAAAATTGCAATTTCTCTGCTAAGAGCATGCCTTGCTGTAGACACTGGATTGTATAAGATTGTCCTGGTGTTAATTGTCAAATTTTGGTTTGGTTGGAAGGGTCCTTTAAGCTCATCTCCTTCCACCCCCTGCCATGGGCAGGGACACCTTCCACTAGAAAAGGTTACTCCAAGTCATACTGAATTTGGCCTTGAACACTTCCAGGGATGGGGAGTCCACAGCCTCTCTGGGCAACCTATGCCAGGGCCTCACCACCCTCACAGTCAAGGATTTCTTCCTAAGATCTAATCTAACCATGCTCTCTGGCCGTGGGAAGACCTGCTGTCCCACCACTCCTGACCCTTGCCTAAAGTCCTTCTCCTGCTCTCTCTTCTTCAGGTGCTGGGAGGGGCTCTATGGTCTTACCAGAGCTTTGCCTTCTCCAGACTGAGCAATCCCAAGTCACAGTGCTTGTACCTCAGGACCATGGATCCAGCTACCACCTCTGGATGAAGGAAACCACTTCCATGTTGATCTTGCACTAAGCCAACTGGGCCATCAGACTGCTCTGCTGGCTACCAGCTCTTCGGGAGGCAGCTCTTTAGGCACAGAGGCTGCTTGGGTTCAGCTGATGAAGGTCCTGGGTGATGCATTCACCTGAGAAGGGGATGAAGCAGATGCCACATGGTGATGGCACTACCTTTGCTTTTGTGCTCTGAACGCAGCTTGAAGGAAGAATTTAAGGAATTTAAGAAACAGCTTAGCAATGACCTAACCAAGCTTCCACAGGAGTAAATTCATGTTCATTACAGAAACCAGTGACAATAGCATTGAAACAGCCGACTCCTTATGTTTGGAGAAGCTGGAACATACTTTAGTGCAAGCATTTATGGAAATTTCTTCACCAAACCTGACTCCTGAATGTCCAATAGACATTACATTTGGGGTCTAATCACTTGCTGCCTGTCTCTGTCCTCCTGCAGACTACAGGAGGCTCAGCCCAGGTTTTTACAATTGCAAATCCCACAGTGTGGGAAGGATGAAATCTCTCTTGCCTTTTTTGTTTGAGGGTTTGAGGATATAGAGTTTTGGGGGAGTTTTGGTGGTTTTTTTTAAACAGAGCTGCAACAAAGCAAGACAAAATTCACAAAATCTGTTCACAGAGTCTGTATTCTTGAAAGAAATAATAGATCAGAAAACATGGGACAGGTTTTTTAACTGCTTCCAAGTAGGACAGGAAAAGTCATCATCCAAAGCAAGATAACTGAAAGGTTCTATACACCTCAGTTACTTCCTTCAACTTTTCTCTAAATCAAACCATTTGTTTCCCACATTTACTCACTGAGATACTTGAACTGAAAGTTCAATTTAGTTCCCAAGATACTCTCTATTGCTTACTCCTCAATTAAAAATCAGCTTGACTTGCTTCAGAAATTGTTCAGTTGTATCAGGAAAATTATGATGTCAGGAGCAGATGGGAAATAAACAGGAAGAACAGACAAATTCTTTAAGAAACAAGGATTCTGTTTTCATGCAAATTCTGTTGAATAAGAAAAGTTGAGATCGGAATAGAAAACAGTGCATGTGAAGAGTTGCTTGAAACATAATTGCTTCTAAACATAATACTACTCACTCTTTCCCAGCAAGTATAAACATTTCTTTAAATAGTCTTTCCCCTTCTCTCTTGCAGTATTTCCCACTGACTTTAATAAAGTGCTGCGTAATCACCTCAGTTTTGGAAGCATTTGAACAACAAACAGAAGTTACTGGAAGAATAAAAAAGTTCTTCATTGCTGGCAGGTGTTTCTAAGAGCTTTTACAAAGTTTTATTTTGTAGTTTTTCAAGCTGACTCACATTCATATATAATACAGATATCTCTGATGCTGGTTTTAGTTGTTCCATACCTATGAATGTGCACATGCAAGGGGGATTGTATAAACACAAAATCACATTTTGCTTCTCAGATAAGAAAAACTTCTGAATATTTGAAAGGAAATTGCATTGATATTACCTTTAAACAATGAGTCTTCCCCATTTTTCTGTTTTCTCAGACATATCAAAATAATAACCTGAGAGGTTAATTGGGAGGGCACTAGAAATCGTAATATACCTTTTGGTCTTTGGAAACTAAGAACTAAATTACTGTAATTGGCAGGTTATTAACAGGAAAATTATGCTAAACAACTTCATGTTGCTGTCAGGAATTACGTTTGGTAAGCTGTGAATATGGGGCCCTTGGTGCAACATTTTCATTTTCTCATTTAGAAAGAACAATGATAATAGATGAGTGAAGCATGTACAAATTATACACCAAAGAATATTTGCATAGCTGTAAAAAGGCTATCTTCATACTGGAGTGATTAAGCCTGTTATTCATGCAGATACAGGAGTAAGTGGGGAGGGGAAGAAGGGAACACATTAACTTTATTTAGAAGCATATATAAAGTGAACTTCAGTCCAAAAGATTCGAATTTCAAGCAGATCTAGATTGTAATAGCATCTGATTATATTGCATTTATTATGCAGTGTTAGTATAAAGGTTTTTTGCTTGTATTAGATGAGGTCTGAAGATATAATGGTGACAACCTCTGTTGTTACCCATGTCTTTATTTTGCCTGCCACCTCCCCAGACCCTTTGCTTGTTGACTCTCTGTTTCTCCTGCAAAGCAGTAAACCCTGTACAACATGCCATGGACATGAGCCAAGCAGCCTATCTACAGAAACCCACATCACTTAGGCCAGAAACCGTGGTTTTTTGGATGCTTTTCTCTATCAGCAATTTCTACTACCGGTAGTCTTAGAAGCTGTCATTTTTCAAAGAAGAATGACTTTATATATCACCAGTTCCTATAAGCAAGGGAAGATAATAGCAAAGCAGGGGGAAATTAGGTCATTCCGATGCCCTGATGAAAACCAACAGGGACAGCAGACTCAGTGACACGGGCTGCCTCTGTGAATCCAGGACATGATGTCCCACTCTCCATTTGTACATAGCTGTCTTCTTTTCTAGGAAACTCTTAAGCACAGAGAGTTCAAACAAGTTATTCAGTAACTCCAAAACTTGACTGGCCTGAGGAAAAATTTGTTGGCTTAAACGAGATGTCATTAGGATTTGAGTAGCCCCTCGTACAATGGCAGGTTCAGAAGTTCTCATTCTGCACCACAGTCTGTAGGCAAGACCCTTATGAAATTGCCCTTTTTAACCCATGTCAGTTGTTTACAAAGATGAGTTATGAGAAATTTATGTAAGAATGTGTAAGACTGCAGCAGAGAAAGCTACAGACCAGGAGGCAGTGTTGGAGTAGAAAGACTGTTTCCATGGCTGTTACAGTCCCAGATGTTTGTCTAACCTAATTTTGAAGCGTTTTAAAATGCACTATATGGGGAGGGCGATGTCATATTTCAGCTCTATTCCACCTTTTCTTATCTAAAGCACTAGAAAAGCTGTTACCTAATGTCCAGTCTGGCTCTCCTTCCGTATGAACTTGTTTCCTCTTGACACAAGGGCAAGAAAATCATACCAGTCATTTGTGTAGCAGCCTTTTACAGCCTTGAAGATGCTTATAATTTCTATCTTGGCTGTCTGCTCCTTGTTTTAAGCAATGTCAGTTAAACCCACTCATGAGTTCAGTGGAACTGGCCACAGGTGTCCATGGGAGCAAGACTAATTATTAAATGCTGCTTCTCAGAAAAACTGGGTTATGGCTCAACATAAAATATTTAGTGGAACTGTACAACAGAAGTAGCATCACCACGGTGCAAGTATCTGCTGTAAGCTGGAGGAAGGACTCCTAGAAGGTGTTTCAATAATCTGTGGTGGTTTGGGTGCTGGGGGGGATGCAGTGACCACTGTGCTCTGGAGATGATCAGTAGGGTGGCTGCAGAGTGCCCCCAGTGTACAGATACAATTCCCAGAGTGAATTATTTACAATGAACAATTGTAAAAGACAGATTGTGGAATATCCTCTGGCACACCACTGTTTCCCAAGTCACTGTTCCATTGGCTTTTGTAGCTCTGAGTGTCCAAGGCTGCTTGGCCCCTTTGCTGCTCGGCTCAGGATGGGTGGCTGCTCTGATCCAGCACAGCACTTGAATCATGGATCACATTTCCCTCGACTACACAAACCTATGTGCATTACGTTTGAATACAACAACTCACACATAATGATACAGAGCTCACTTTCCCTGCATAATTAGTTTGGAATCTAATACCAACATCTTAATTAGGCCTGACCCCTGGAGTATTTGACCTAACATAATTTGCCAGCTCCAAAATATGGTTACAGTCACAGCAAATAAGCATCCTCTCAGCAGCTGTCATTTCTGTAGGAGTAATTTCAATGTCATTCTCCTTTCACAATGCAGCCAAGTGCAGAAATCCTTGAGATGCTGCTGCAGCCCCGCACCCCTTCTGCCCTACATGTGGCTGCAGTCTCCTTGCATTCCTGCATCAGTGCCAAAGGTGGGGTTACACTCACCTAAGATAACCTATTTATTTAAACTAGGCTGACTGCCTAGGAGCAACTCACCCTGGACTTGCTACCTAATTATATTCCCAGCAGATTTCCAGGGAAAGTGTTCTTAGTAAAGATTTCCCTGAGTTCCCTGCAGCCACTGCTAACCAAGTTAAGCAACCTCTCAGCCCACTGGGATCTACCTGCAAGGGCTTCAGACACACCTTTATCTCTAGGAAAGACAGCAAAAGAAGCAGCTGGGGAGCAGTCTAGATCATAGGCTGAGTGTGGACCTCATAAAGCATCCCCACATTTATAGACATGAAACACTTCACCAGGGAGCAGCAGCTCGGGTTTGCGAGCAGGGCTGTGTCACTGAGTGCAGGCAGAGCCTGGTCCCTGAAGCATAGCACAGTTTTCCTCCAAGGAGAGCCGCCCATACATTATGCAAAGAATTTATGGTTAGTTTTGAAATTCTGCAGGATGGGAAGAATGAAACACATGTCAGATGCTAGCCACAACAGTTAAAAGTGCTACTGGAAGAAATGCAGATAGTGCAGCAAGAGAGGTGATACAAAAGAAGAGGAAATGAGCATCTATATTTCCTTTTTTAAGCAAAGCTTTTAAATGCACTTTGTTTCATTTTAAAGATCTGAATCCAACCTATAGGTGTTTAATGTAGTACCCTTATTTTTGAAGCTAAGGCACATAAAAAAACTAAAACCAAGCTCAGCATCCAAGAAATGCCAATATTGCTTTGACAAAATCAGCATTCACACAGGAAGCAGACACAAGCCACCCTTGCTACAGTTCAGGTCATGTTTGTCTCATGCTCTGGGGAGGCAGAAGAAGAAACTCAACTTCACCTTGTTGCTGGATTTAATTTATTTTCCCATCTCTATCAGCAGCAGTGAGGATCAAGTTCCAGCCCTTGTGTTGTTTGTTCACTCTCCGGCCGAGAGAGAAGGACTCACTCATTTTGGTATTTCCTCTCACCCTAGAACATCTCCCCTGCCCTTTAATTCCTCCCTATTACTGAGCTAGTAATAACCAACCTCACTAACCTTC
Organism: Sialia sialis; assembly: GCA_009812075.1. NCBI lineage: Eukaryota > Metazoa > Chordata > Aves > Passeriformes > Turdidae > Sialia > Sialia sialis. The sequence continues at coordinate 3,001,980 of VRYO01002774.1, forward strand.
CCTGGAATGGCAGCGGTAATTTATTGGTGCTTGAGTTATGGTCAGTCTCTCACACCATTTGAGGCAGTGGGAGTCCTCCCATGAGTTTCATTGGGTATTTACTTGCCATTTCACTCCCATAGAAATTCCTCTATTTCCTTAATACACTAAATTACCTGAGAATGTAGGGGCTGTGATCCATTTTTTATCTGATGTCCTCTCTCTTGACCTTATAATGTAAAGCTTTGTAGAAAGGCTATAGAGCATAAGAGGAGTTCAACAACCACCTTTAGCATGGAGAGCATTTCTGTGCTCAGAAGAGGGCACAAATTAAATGGAGCCAAATAGCCACAAGGGTCTTTTTATAAGCTGAGAAATATCCCCAGTGCTGCAGTCAAAGGGATGGTCACATCACCCATTTACTGTATCAAAAATTAAAAAGGAAAAATGTGTGCTCATTACATTATTGAAAAGGCTGCTTGAAAGTCTTTCACTTCCTTTAGTCTTGGATTTTCCTGTAATAATTAACATTTTGACTATTACAAGTCTGCCCATTAAAACCGGAGGTACACACGGAACACAAATTCCTGTGCTTGCACATACAAATACAATTGTAGTCACCATGGCACTATTTAAAAAACCACAAACCTTTCTACATTAGGAAATCTGTGATAAATCACATTTTAATTAACTTTATATTTAAACCCTGATGATGTAAAGATCCTGAAAGGGTCTATGAAGGCTAGGAACCTCCAGCGTAGGACACCTGGAAGTAGCACAATGCTTGTCTTCTCTGAAGATGAGACCTTGCCCCCAGCATGATATGGGATTGACCCCAATAGCACATGTGGCCTCTGCCCAGATCATTCCATCCCAGTTTGCTCCAGTCCCATCCTGAGCTCTACCAGCCAGAGAACAGAATAATCCCCATCACTTTTCAGACGTGGTGCTGGTTTATGGATACTGCTGCAACCTGTCACGCCAAAAGGAAAATCTCCTGTTGATTTAAGGAAGAGGAGAATTAGGACCTGTGGGTTTTTATTTTATTTTGAATGTTTGCAGACCTCTCTTGTTATAGTTACATTATTTGTGTATGTATTAACCCTGAGACTGGGCTGCATAATTAGCTTCTGTCAATAATGGGATCTGATGAGTCTGTTCAAATCCATACTGCCTTGGCATTAATGTTTCATATATACACAAACATCTTCTGCCTTCTAAGAGAAAAGAAGTTGGTTTACTCAGAAAATCTTCAAATATGGCCAGCCACACACTGCTTCCCAGCTTGGATTTACACTTGTAAAACAAAAGGAAAAGGATTTGTAAAACAAAAGGAAAAACAATAAAACTAGATGAAAATGCTTATATAGTATTTCAATCCTCTCCTTAAAACTGTGCAGAAACTTGCCACAAGCACAGACCCACCTAGCCATGGTGTCTTGGGTTTGATTTGTGACACTGATCGTCCAATTTTATGGAAATGTGAAATTTTAAAAAAACTTTGAAGCTATAAAGAATTTAACCACGTCTTTAATTTTACACAGTGTCAGTGCAAGAGATTTAAAAAGCAATAAACAAACATGTTACTGTAATAGAATCGAAGACAAATCATAAACTCACTAAAGTTACAGAGCTAAAATATGGTGTGGAGAATGGACAATGGCAACATTTATTCAATAAAACTCATTTATATGTAAAAGATTGAATAAAAATGTACACCAGTATGCAGGCACAACAAATTATATAAGAGAAAAAAAAAGTTTTATGGGCAAGATGTTTTATATTATGCATGCAAACATCATAGCTGTATGGGCAAAGGTGTTAACCACATCTGCAATCATGCTGTAAAGTGCCACAGAGGTGATGGGAAATGTGGCACTAGCCATACAAAGGATGACATGTTAATAGTTTTCCGTAATAAGCCAACTGCAAGAGCTACTCCTATTTACTATTTGTATTTTTCCCCTGAGATATAAACCTAGTCCTCTATCTGCTTATGAAATCTAAATATCCAAAGGCCTTTTCTTCAAGAATGATGGTGCATTAATTCTGATGGCTGGGTCAAATTTCAGCCTGGGTAATTGCTTTCTGCACAGACATAGTTAAACTTATAGTTTTAATTTAAAGATGCTCCTCCACAGTCTGCTGCCTGTGCTGTATTCAGCATACATTCAAACAATCTTCACTGTGGGAATCAGTATTTTAACATGTTACTTGAGTCCTGCTAAGGTTTATTTCAGCTACTAAAATTACAAGGACCTTATTTAATAGGAAAGGTCACCTTTACTTGCTGTGCTACAAATATGGCCTGAATATTTGCTACATCTAGAGATTGTTTGTGGATATCATACAGACAGACAAACAGGTAGAAAGATGCTGCAGGTTTTTCTATTCAAATATTTCTCCAGAGTTAAAATCAGGACATGGTTAGGGGTAACAGCACTGCCACAAATGCTGGACAGCACCCAGGCAGATTTGCCATTATGGTAACTAAAAATCTTGTGGCAATCAATCAATTAACTGAATGTGAAAAACTAGTGAAAACAAGCTTGCAGATAAGAGTAAACAATCTGAGCTGGAATTGTGGAGGAGAAAGCGAAATTCCATTTTCAAGGCTGCCAGAGGGATTTAAACGATCACTCAGGAGAAAGGTTTTATTTTTTCCCTTTGTTTTTTCTTTATTTTCTCCAGGCTGAGGGTTTCCATAGATCTTTTCATTGATCTGAAGTGGCCAGGGGCAGAAAAAGCCAATTTTGTCTGCATTAGCTTGTCTCCCTTCCACTATAGCTTAACATGAAGAGAAATGCCACCCACACCCCAGAACGACTCCATGCCAAAGGCTTGTCTCAGAAAGCCGGATTCAAGCCAGGCACTTCAAATCTGAAAGTCAAATGCTCCCAAAACCACTGGAGAGAGACATCCTGAACTAGTACCAGCCCACACACTCCTGCAGGCAAAGGCTCCAGGCAATGGCCACGTACAAATTGCAGAACAACTCACCCATGCATAAGTGGCATTGAAGTTTGAATGGGTTTTTTCCCCCCACATATATTTTTTAATTTGCAAAATCATTTGCAGCCCAGACTTTTATTCTGTTACTTGATAGCTTAAAAGTAAAAATCTCCATTACATAAGGTGCACTGGAAGGGGACACAGGGCCCCCGCAGGTGAGCCGGCAGCTATGTGCACGGAAGGGGATTTTGCATAAAAGTGTTTAGTTCTCTGCTTGTAAAGTCTCCGGCAGCAGCCACTGAGGGAGCTGTACTTGTCCAATTACATTTAGAGAATGCCTCAAAACCAGAACATTCTTTTTCTAACAGAGAAACTCTCTTTTTTTCCTTCCAGTTCCCCATCCCTCAAATGAGCTAAAGAGCCCCTTTTCCAAGGTTGAACTGAATCTGCCTTTTGAGAGGAGTTCAAAATGCTTTATGGCTGAGGAGCACTTGCCTGCTGCCTTCCAGCTCTCACTGAATCCCAGTGGCAGAGAATATTTTTGTGGAAGAGGACCCCAGACCCACACTGATGACAGATAGTCTTCAGTCCCCACTGAAAATGGGTTCAGGACTGCTTCATTCTGTGCCCTAAAGTCAGCAGGAGCTGGAACAAGAAGAACCATTTATAAATCTTTTCCTGTTTGCACCCTGTGCAGAGCTTTTCTGGTTTGCCTTTCTCCAGCACTGCATACAACTATCAAAATGTACATCAGTGCAGCCATACAGTGTCATTTTTGTAATTAAAACCCCTGTCACTGAGTTTCCTGTTTAACCTGCTGGATTGGCACTGCTCTGTTCTTCCTTTAATGTAGCTGCTGATCTTTCAAAGATCTTGGTTGCATCTCAAATGCCAGCTGGAGGTGGACTCTTCAAATAGAGTCAAAGAAAAATCGACATGAGCAAAGTTAACTAAACTTTAATACAAAGAAAAGTTTTCTCTTCAGTTTGGAGTAAATACTGAGACCTGCTTTATTACAAACCCGCTCTGCCATATTGCCAAGGGCTTATGTCTGACTTAACACATACACAGTTAATCTCCTGGCCAAAAGTGTTGAAACCTGAGAAACTGAGAAAAATGGTCATCATAAATGTCATATTAAAGGGGAAGATTGTAAGTGTGAAGTAGAAGTTTGAGTTGTTCTTGTATCTTTATTTAATCACTGCAATTGCATTCATTCTGCAGACCACAACACAATGGGGACATCTGTGTTCAAACAGGAATAAATATAAAAAAGTCAGACAACGAGATCAAGAGACGCTTCAGTGGGAAAGTAAATTCAGATGAAGTGACATCTATAGCACATTTTGCTTGCTGAGTATCCACACATATTAAAATTGATGTTCAGGCTCAAGCATACATAAATGCCATTGCACAAATGATCCTGGAAATTTCTGACTGTATTATGATAAAAACATACTCTTTTGCTGGCATGTTTGCAGTGGTGTAATGTCTTACCAGAGTTAAGTGCTCAAGGGAGGAATTTCCTGGGAGAGCATGGGGTTCTTGTGTATGAAAGGGTTTTAGGCAACTTCTGAAATACCTGTCCTCTAAGGGCAGCATTATGCTGGCAAAGAGGCCAGATCTGTCCTTGAGTCAGATTTAATGGCATAAATCTCTAAGTACTTGCTGAGCCTTGAAACGGAAGATACCAGAAACAGGACTGCCCAAAAATCATCTTGGCAAACTGAAGAGGCATCTGATATTTACATGGTAAGAAAATCCTTGATCTTTGGTCTTGTTGATATACATTACACATATTGGGGCTGCATATATTTATGTAGCTTTAGACAAATAATAGGAGCTATGGGTTGGTTTTCGTAGCTCTATTTGTTTTCAGATTTAGAATAATGAATAAACCCTTGGGCACTCATTCTGGAAACTGAGACTGTCTTATGAGATTATCTGCAGCTCAATAGTCAGGGGAAAAGGGAAATAAAAGGATTCACATTACGAATTTTATAATGACTTACTGCTTACTTATCTGAAAAATAGTTGGAATCATAATTAGCCAGTCTTTTCAGTGCTTTAAGTTGTAGAGATTTCTACTGCTGCACACCTTAGAATTTGCATTTTAATAGGCTAAAGATGTATATCAGTAATAGTGCCAATGGATGCTCTCTTATCACTAGTATTAATACAATGTATAGCTTAGGAGACTAACCTATCCACAGTACAGCAGGCTTAACCAATAAAGAGCACAGAGTGACCAAAGCAAGTCAAATCTAAATGTCACTGTAGTCACATGCCTCTAAATAACAAACTCCAGCCTGCAGTCGGAGGGTCAAAACCAAATCAATGCCATGAACATGGTTCAGGCAGATGAGGTAAATACAGGGTTCGTTTTCACCTGTGCAATTGTATGAGGAAAAGTTCAATACAAAATGCAGATGCCTATGGTGGAGAACAGGTTACTGATAAAAAAAACCAAATCTGGAGTGTCATATCATGGTAATTTTAATTTATTTTTTAAAGACATAAAAGGCTTGCCTCCAACTAAGGCAGAATATTATTCTGGCTCCTGCTTGTTTTTAATTCCAGACCTGTAATAGAATTAGTAACTGCTAGGGAGGATTTTTCCCCTTCGGCTCTTAGTGGCAAACCCATCCTCTTGTGATCAGAACGCAGTGTTACTGCTCCCTCAGGATAATTTCCACAATCATGGCAGCAAGGTGGGGAAAAGAAATTGAATCTGACAAAATAAGTCACAGGTGAACAACAGAGCATCACTTCCACAGCTCCCTTGGTGTGGCTTACTGGGGAACACTGAGTACCTCTAGGTTTTGGCCTAATGCACAGCACAGAAGAACTCCAGCACCCCTGTTTGCCATGGATTAACTATCAGTATTTCTATATAACAAATCTGCTGGAGCAGATTGTTTTAGATGGACAAAAGGAAGAGGGTGAGAAAAGATGGCCACAAAAAAAGGTGGAAAATTCAACGATAGGTGATGGAGGCCTTCTGACATGAGGGGCTTAATCTCCAGATAACATATTTCTCTGATATAAATAATTTGAGAAAATGACATATTTTTCTCTTTGAAGATCAAAGAAATACTTAACTTGGGAAGATTGGATTAAGCAGGGATTAAGTTCACTTTGAAACTGTCACTCCATGGCTGGAGGGAACTGACGGGCTGAGCTGCCTCCTTCTTGCCATGTTTTCCAACATGCTTCTCTGAAATAATTTCTAGTTTTAGCTTTGCTTAACTGTGCATCAAAATGGTGGGGCTGGGAAGGGAGGCCAACACCACTTCCTCTCCTCAAACCTGGAAAAGTCAGCAGCTGACATAAACATGAATTGTGGTAGAAATGTAGATAAGGAGTAAACATATAGGAAGACAGAACGAGAACTCAGAGTTATGTACAGGAAACTTAGTATTCCTAGTGAGTGAAGTGTCTGGAGAAAATCCAAGAAACACCTCATATTTTTAGTGAGGGCTTATGGTAAATGTGTGTAATTCAAGGGCACATAATTCAACCACAGAAGGATTGGATAAAACTGCTAAAACCTTTCAAATCCTTTGGTCTTCCAGCAAGTTTAAATGGTGTTTGAAATATCCCCCACTTTCAGGGCTCTTTGCAATGGCAGCAAGTCACCTTAAAGACAACTGAAATCAGCCCCAAAGAGAAATACAGAAACAGAGCCTGGCTTGGGGTTTTGTTTGAGACTGGCTGGAAAACAAAGATTCGTTTCATAAATGGAAATGGATTTTAATTTGCATTATAATTGAAATGAGACACTTTGAGAGAAGCAGAAGAAAGAGGAATAGAGACAGAAAAGGGGGCAATATCCTCACTGCAGCCTGGTGTTTACCAGCCTCACTGCAATACAAGAGGTCTGGGTTCAAGTGCTGCAATCCCTGAAGTACAAACCCCGTGAGTCCAATAAATAGTTGTTCTTCCAATAATGACAAAAAGAGTCATATCAAATACGAAATTTCTGTATCAGAAGAGTACTTTAACCACGTTAATCAAAAGACCTACCACTTCTCCTCATCAACTGGAGATCCTTACCAAAACGGAGCTTTGCAGAATATTCCCAGAAGGGAGCTCAGAAACCTCTTAGTGACAATTCCAAGACCACATGTTACTTACCCCCGTCATTAAGAGGTTTTCCTGCAACTAAAATTTCCTCAGTTTAAACCCCATGAGGTTCTGCAATAATCTTTCATCTCTTATAGTTAGGACAGCCCTTCACATCTGGAATTAACTCCTATTGGCAGCACTGTTTAGCTGTAACTGCAGAGGGAATGGCATCATTCTTGAAAATGGAAAGCAGATTTGTGGCTGTGCTAGTCAGGTGT
>VRYO01002774.1:3010188-3022246 GCA_009812075.1 Sialia sialis
GCTGCTGCTGTGAGGGACCTGCCCTGCTCCCCACCAGGACCACGTGAAAAAGAGTGTCTGTGACTGGGAAAGGGACTGAGTTTTGTTCTGTCTTATCACTGATTTTTTTTCATAGCTGATGTTCTTGTTTGTCTTGTAGATATATCAGTAAAGAACTGTTATTCCTAAACCCATACTCTTCTGCCTGAGAGCCTCTTAATTTCAACATTATAGTAAACTGGGAGGGAGGGGATTTTCAGTCTCCATTTTAAGAAAAGCTCCTGCCTTTTTCTGACAACACCTGTCCCTTAAACCAGGACAAGTTAGTACAGGAAAATCATCAAACCAAAGCCAAAATATGCTGAGGCTGTTTTTTGGGGTGAACAGGTTATAGATTTCTCTTGGGAAACAGCACACTCTAGCAGATGCTTATTTTGTTTTTTTCTTTTAATCTAGAGTTCTCCAAGTGCTAGTAAAAGTATAGTGTATTTCTAGTGCCTTTTCTTTAATATTGTTTGATTTTCATGTGTTTATATAGACTTATATCTCAAGGTTAGAAAGACCCTTGTGATCACGGTGTCCTACCATACAACAGGCAATACTTCTACTTAATACAGGAAAATCCATATTCAATATTATGATCTTTATTGACTCTCTGACAGGCAAATCTGAATACTAAATATTAATTTGTGTCCATTTTATCTTCTTTAGCTTGGAATTTTGCTTGTTTGAGCTCTGAAAACTATTTGGTTTTGTTTTCATAGCATACTATTTGGTATGTTTTCATAGCATGAAACTGTTGAATGAATTCTTTAAAGGTTCTGTAACATTTTGTCTCAGAAAGAAAATGGTGGATGGAGGGAATTGCTAAATATAGCAACTTTATTTCAGTAATGTTTCTATTCATTTTTAATATTTTAGAGATAGTTAACCACTACCAAGATGCTATTAAAAAACACAGCAAAAACTTACATTATGTTCAATAAAGTTAAATATCCTAACTTTTTCAGCTAGTATCTGCCCTTCTCAGTTAAGTCATCAGCCATAAGTTTTCCAGAGCCATTCAGCCTCCCAGGTTCAGGTGAGTCAGAGATGCCATGAGCAGGGGAGGACCCCATTAACCAGCTCAGTTTATGCATATGCCTCATCAGTTGATGATGATATCCTGTTATTTCAATAAACTTCTTGGAACTATCAGTCAGAAGTCCTGGTTATAAGCCTTGACTATCCCATGGCCTCATTTCACTGTAACCTGAAGCAGTGAAAGGTGTTTCTCTCCCATATATACCTGAAGTAAACATAAAAGGAGTCTATAAAGTTTCTCATGATCTACCAAGATCAGGGAGATTGCACTGAAATTTAAGAAGGACTTTTTCAAAGGCACAAATGTCAGTTAGGAGCATAGCTGGGTCTTTGGATACATTTCTCAATGCTGGAAGTTGTGGTCCAAAAGGAAATTCAATTCCTGCCCAGCTGATTTGAACCTGCTGGCTCTTGTCACCAGCCTGATTTACCATCACAGAGGAACCCCCTCCATCTGCTTCTCTTGACTGAAAGAGATTATATTTTAAAACACCATTTTATGAACGTGTGAAGCTTTCACTATGTTTTGGTAGAAAATTCAATGAAAAAGTGCCTGCCCTGCTTCTTTCCTTTCAGCTTTCCTGAACAGCCTTTCACCTCTGTTTTCATCTTTTCTTTCTGGAATTTCTCAGGAATTATGCCCTCTCCTCTTTTATAGTTCCGGCTTTCCTGGCCAGGCCAGCTCAGCAGTCCAGGTCACACACCCAACCACAGCCACCATAGCTGGGATGCCACTGGAGCATGTCAAATTCAAAAAATTTGTGGAATGTTATAGAACAAGTAAAATTAAGAAACTTTAAGATGGTCACAAATACTAGATCCTCCCCCTGCATTAAATCTCCATCTTCCAATCATCTGCCGTGGTGTACAGCTCTCTGTGCAAGGCTGATCATGCATTTTAAAGGCAGTTCCTTGAATGTGATTAGTTTTTGGTTGCCTCAACTTAGTCTGAGATGTACATTCAAAAACTGAGAGAAATGTATTGTTGTCTGGGAAGACTATAGAGCAATTGGATTTAATTGCACCATGCTGAAGCACAGCTTTGACTTGTACATACCTTAATCAGAAAGTTAAATGCTTTCATCATCCAGTCATCCTGAATAGTTAAGACTGGCAGTACTGCTCATTAAACACACAGATGTTTTAAAGTTTGATTAGGGAACTGTAACAAACAGTCCAAGTTTCATTAACATGTAGAAAATAAGGTAGCAGAGCTGAAAATGCATGAAAAGTTACTTAAGGACTAAGAGCAACACTGAAAAATCAGAGCCCTGTGGAGAAAACTTCAAATGCTAAACAATTGGAAGGCACCCAGGGAAGTGGGGCTTATTCCCAAAGCCAAGCAGAACACAGCTGCCTCCTCCCCTCATCACAGCCACTTGGGTGTAGAGCATCAGCCAGCCCAGGCAGAGAAAGTAATCTTTACATCTTCCACAAAAGTTTTTACACACACCTGCCAAACAAGATATACTTTCAAAAAAATAGCAGCCCCTTTGGGGCTTTTTCTATAGATGAAATTTAAAAAAAATAGTAAAATTAAAAGATAATTACAAAAACAAACAATATAATTGTTTTCCTGTTTTAGAGTGTCATTCAAATGCTCCTTTACTTTGCGTATGGTGAAATTAAAGACAGAAGGTGAAAACTTTTTTGCTTTAGTGACCTCAACTTTCTGCACAAACAGCTGGACGTTTTGTATCACCAGCACCTGAGACACTCACAGTTATTGGATTTGTTGTCTTAATACCGCTCCTGACAAATGGAAACATCCATCCTATTTTAGCAAAAATGGAACAAACTGACTGGACATGAGGTGTGTGGTTGAGCTAAAAATGTAGCCTACAAATTGTAATCCTCTATTAAAACATCTTTTCATAGAGTCATCACTATGTATGGGTCTATAGGATTTAATCCACACTGACCTGTCCCATGGGTTTCAGTGCTCCCTGGATGCTCTAAAATATATTAAAAATTTGAAAAATGGTTAATTTTGAGATTCACGTATGAAAATCTTTAGCCTAACTACACATCCAAACCCTTGTATAGACAAGAGAGAGAGCAGGAATTTTAATGCTTAATAGAGCAGTAATTGTCTGTTTGTCTTTGAGACCTCAATTAAAATCATCCTTTCTATTTTTATAAGGTCTGCTCTTAGCCACAAGAACATCCTGTAAAAATCCTTAAGATCTGACTTTGGTCACTTGTTACATCAAGCCACACCTGTGAACCCCCTGGTCAATTTACTGATTTACTGCCAAAATATCACAAAACTCATAGACAGGGTCTCAACACTCAAATTTAGTAATTTCATTACTTAACATTCCTTGTTAGGGAATTAAACAGAAAGAAAAAAATCAGAGAATGAAGCACAGTCTTTACAAACTTTCGTTGCTGGAAAAATGTCTGAAGTCTTGACTTCAGACTGTTCCAAAAGATGTAATAGAAATAAATTAAAAGGCTTTCTCCTTTAATATTTAACCTATAAGTCTTTCCTGACTGAAATATGACTGCAGATTTTTGAATTGGCTATTAAAAAAAAAAAATAGAAAAAGATAGCTTGGTTTAAGTCTAAGTCTCCTAGTGACAGGAAAAGTAGCAATGAGATCTCACCAGAATGCAGACCCTTATTGGGGCTGGCTGAAATGCATCACTGCCCCCTGGAAATAAACACAGTCCAGGCAGGTTTTTTTCCTTTTGTATTTCCACCAATGTGAGGGATATACCCAGGCAGGTTGTATGTGGTCATGATGGATGTTATTTCTTTCTGTAATATTTCTGTTACTGTGGAAGAGGGAGAAAAAAAAGATAATATCAAGTGCAAGGAGGAGATAGAATTCCCACCTGGCTTTCAAATGTCCATTTATACATGTTTCTGAAACACACATCCTTCACTATCCTTGGTCCACTCAGAGGATGCAGTCAGGCAGAAAGAAAGAAAGAAAAAAAGCAAGAAAGAATGAAAGAATGAAGGAAAGAAGAAAAGAAAGAAAGAAGGAAAGAAGGAAAGAAAAAAGAGGAAGAAAGAAAGAGGAAATAAATTAATGTGTGTCTGCATGTCTGATGGTGCTTTATAGACTGAATCACCAGATGGTTTGGTTTGAAAGGGACCTCAAAGATCATCTCATTCCAGTCTCCTGCCGTGGACAGGGACCCCAGGTTGCTACAAGCCACTCTCCAAGTTTCTCAGGGCCTGTCCAAACTTGCCTTGAACAATTTCAGGGATGGGATAGCCACAGCTTCTCTGGGCAACCAGAGTGCCCCGTCACAGTACAGATTTCTTCCTAATACCCAATCTGAACCTGCCCTCCATCAGTGTGAAGTCATTACCTGTTGTCCTAGATGAGCACTTCTTTAATGTCCTGTGCCTGAAGCAACTGTTTAAACAGCATTAAGCAGCTGAAGGACAAGTTCTGCACCTCCCAGCCAGCACCAGGAATACCTGCAGTTGCAACCCAAAAGGTGCATTAATACAGCAGCTCTGGGGAGTACAGAACAAACTCTGCAATTTGGGTTAATGGCCACTGATCCTCTAGGGAAATAAGCCCATTGCACTACATCTGTAGTCTGGTCAGGATTTCACTTCAAAGTATTTATGTCCTACCATGTCCTACTGGCATAAAGCAACTCTCTCCTCCACCAGTTTTATGAGAGTCTTTAAGTACACATAATTTTCAGTGTAATTGTGTAGGAAGATGTGCATATTAAATATTGCATTTATTGATGTGTCCTAAGGTATGTGATTAATGGCTTAATTTTACCTGTCCTAAAAGGAGAAGAATTTTAATATAAAAAGTTGTGCAATGTTCGCATGCCAGAGGGATTTCTGTGGGCTCAAATCCAAAATAAACTAATGAACAAATGAACTAGAGAAAATTCTAAAAACACACTCTGTGCTACTTTGGTTGAACCAGGAGAAATCCAGCAACCTGGGAATTAAATTGACGCAATTTGGTATTTCTTCAGGACATAAATTTTGCTGAAAGTTAACTGCTTCAGTTCTCAAGGGATTTTTCAACCCCAGCCTTCAGTGGAAATAACATTCCAGCTTTTAAATCATATTAAAACCATAAAAGGTACAATATAAATATAAAATTTCTTACACTTAAATTTAGAACAAGACCTGAGCAGGGTGTAAATGACATTGCTTGGGCCAAGTAGAGAAGACTCCTGGGGTCTGCTCTGAATTTCCTGGCTGATTTAGGGAGTGACTTTGGAGCAAGTTGCACAGGTCACCCTCCTCAAACGCCTGTTGACTTGAGTAAGGTACCCAAGTGTTGCTTAATCAAGTGCCTATGCATCAACTGGTTTAGTTTATGCAGCAAAGCTTAAACCCCTTTGATCAGTGTTAAATCAGGTTGAATATCTGTTGGTCAGCCATAACAGTGCTCTCCTCCATGACTGTAGTCAGAGTAGTTTTATAGTAGTCAAATCTGCAATATTAATTCACTACACCAAATCTTTACAACTGAGAGTCTCCATTCTTATTCTATGACCTATTCTGGCAAACCACTTGTTATCTCAGTTCTCACCAAGCTCCAAGACCCTCTTGGTGCACACGTGGCAGGAGGTCAGGGTCAGCAGGGCCATGATTCTGCAGAGTTAGGGAGTTGCAATAGGAGATCTCTAACATGCAAGAGGGAGCATTCTGCAGTGTCAACTGCCCACAATCCATGTCCAAAGTCTCAACAACACATCTCAGCCAAACAGCAGGTCTTTGCCCAGAGCTGCATGTGCCAGGTGAAGCCCTTTGTGGGACAAGAACATGCAAGATAGAGCATGAAGGAGAACAGCCCACACTGCTCCTGCCACTCAGCATGGCAGAAATGAGTTCCCACAGCATCCTGCTCCAGCCACAGCTCCTAGATAAAGCAAGCATCTTCCCAGATTAACCCCCAGGTAAAGGGGGCAACTTCCCACTTGTATCCCCAGGCCCTGGTTTTCCCAATCTCTAAGTCCACACCATTGAGTTCTATTCACTGTTACCTGGTATTTGGCAGCTCTTAGGTCTTATTTGATTCATGCTGCCTCTCAATATATAAAAGTCCCCAGGGGTCCCCTTAGCTCCTCTGCCTCCAGAAATTGCTCCCTCTGCTCCACTTCCCAAGCTTCCCAGCAGGGCATATTGTAGTTCTCCAACAAGCCACTCCAACCTAAGACAAAGTCACAACTAACCTTCTTTTCCCTCATTCAATAACTTCTACAAATTATTTCAGTTCTAATATGAGCCCCTGAGATCCGTTGTACCCTCCCAGCTTTGCAGCTCCCCTTTTTACAAGGAGGCTCCTATCTTCCCACTGCTATCTCCCTGATGTTCTCCTGGCAGCAGCTCACGCAGCCCCCTCCACTCCAAGCTTCTTGTTCAGCTGAGCACCATCAAGCCAGAGCAGCAGCAGATAAAGAATCTCTTAGAAAGAAATCTGAAAAGTATAAATCCATTTCAGGACAGAAAAAAAAGGAATGCTTATTAGAGTTTTTATGGTTGTTTTGAGTAACTCTTGTGATGGGAAGGACATAAAGGATTTAATGCTTTTTTGGGGATCCAATAAGATTTCCCAGATCTCATACAGCAATTTCCAAGTTCAAAATTGCTGGTTGGTTTTGAGCCCCTGCTCTATTTATTTATTTAACCAAAAAAAAATAAAATAAAGGAAGATACCAAAACAAGAAACATTAATTCGAGGCAAAACTGCATTTTGCAACTTCTGGAAGTTATCTTGTACCTGTTGTCAGTCTTACTTGAAGCAAGAGTATCTTTTTAAAGAAACCCCCAAACCATATGTTTGCACATGGTTTTATTTGCAGATGTAGCAGAGGATTACTGTGAAAACTTTGAAAAGTACTGAAGATTTCAATGAAGGAGACTGAAAGAATAGGAATAAAAAATTTAATATTCTGACCATAATGTCTGTGTTACTACATCACGGAAATATGAGCTGTAGCATGCACCAGTGCCTGAATTATTCAAGTATCTGAAAGACTTTGATGCATTCCATAAAAAGTACTGTGTTTTTTTTCATCTAAATACAGGAGTTAAAAATGAAAACAAATTGCTGTCAGATTTGATTGCTAAACATCCTAGATAAAAATGTTAGATGGGATCTTGCTGTTTAACCTTACCTATCTTCTCTCCCAACAGAGAAAATAATTTAGTAACAGAGGAAATCTCTGAAGTCTGTTTGATTCAAACTATAAAAATTAAATTTAAAACATGAAACTAAGGACTCCTAAACTTATTCAGTCTTCTGGCCTTTGAGCAGCACCAACAGCGAGTCTGTGACCCACCTGGAAATCCTTCAACCTCCTTTTGCCTAAGGAATTTCACCACTGCAACAGGGACAAAGAAAGCAAAAAGCGTTATGTTTTACTAGCCTTAAAAACTCATAAATTTGTTCCCTTTAATTACTTTCTCTTAGCACTGCAATGGGTGAAGGACACCAGCATGCTGCAGCATCTGGGATATTCATACTGTGTTTTCTGAAGAGAAAGAATAAATGGAAGTAGGTGTTGACATTGCATAAGAAATGAGGTATTTCTCAGCAGACCTAATGGGTTATTACACAGGAATAAATGAAAGGTAAACTTTGCTATATGAGGACCTTCTGTCAGTAATAAGGTACAGAGAAGAGAAATGCTAAGGTTGACTATAAAAAAACGCTGTCGATACTATTTCTAAAATCAAATAATAGCCCATGTTGCTAAAAAGGCAACTGTGCATTTCAGCCTTCCCAATTTTCGCAACTCAGTGATAGAAACCACCCCCATGTGGCAAATGAATGGTTCAGGTCACTTGGAGAAGCACTCTCAAGGGTATTAGTAAAAGTAGGGTTTGCATCAATTTGTTACCTACTCCCTGCCCAGGGCCCTTCCCTAATTAATCTCTGAGGACTTTCTATCATTGACACATAAGGAGTCATTCTGTCTCCTGCTCCAGAAAAATCTAGAAGAAAAGGTAGAAGGAGGGATTTGTTCCCTCTCTGTGAAGCTGCAAGTGAGGATTGAAGGCTCTGTCCCACACCTCCCCATTGTACAGGGGCACAGAATAAGATGAATATCTGGGTAAAGGAGGAGGACTGCCAGTAAGTCCAGACCAAGCTCACTTCAATACTTCAAAAGGTTTCTGTGTATTTTTTTGGATGTGTAAATTGCCTTCCTCTTCTTCCTTCCTGCTTCCATTTAGAGCAGACAGGAAAAATGATAAAAATGTCCCCATTTTTCTTGTGGTGTTTCACGTCTGGAAGCATACATAACCCTGGGGGGAAAGTGCTTGACCCTGTCACATTTTCAGTGCAATCACTTGAGACAACACCTGTGACTCTGGGAGCTCTTGAGTGATACTCAAATCCCTGCCAAAATCCCTGAAACAGGGCCCCTTTCCCTTCTGTCTGAGGAGGGGAACCACATTCTCTTCAACCCCTGATTTACTTCCAGACAACATCTACAGTCATTAGCAAACTTAAAGAAAAGTGGCACTGATTTTGCAACTGCAAGCACACTTAACATTTTATCCTTGCTCTTTTTTTATCCTGTCCCTTTCAACAGTCATTAAATTTATTAAGTGGCTTCTACAAGTGACTCCTCTCACTTCTAACAAAACCCAGATTATCAGCACAGAAAATATATCTAGGTTCAGTTCCTCTTTTCTTATCTTTTCTGACAAACCACTCTCCTTCACAGTTTTATCTATGTAATTGATGACCCACACATGGCATAATTTACAGCCCTCTCTAGTAACCTTCTAAACTGTGCACCTATCATTCCAGGATCCCACTCAATGCTGCTGCTCCAGCTGGCCATTTTAAACTGATTTTTTTTATTTAGTCTGTACAAAACTACAATGGAATAACCAAGAATAGAGGTTTAACTAAGATTTCAGACAAAGTAGGCTAAATGTGAAAAACAAAACCAACCAACCAACAAGAACAACAACAACAAAAAAAAAAATAAAAGGAAAGAAAAGTTAATAGAGTTAACAGAATTATCTGCATTTATTGTTTGTGCACACAACAGCACAGTTCAGCCCTTTGTGCAGGGAATTCAGGACTAGAAGACACACTAATAGAGAAAAAGGATGCTGCTCTGGCTTTCTCTTCCCTTTCTCTTAATGTCTGGAAGACATTGAATTTATTGCTCTCCTGTTAAGAAATCAGGAGCTGTGTCTCAGGAAGAAACCCCTTCCATTGCTTCTCCTTATGGTGGTGTATGGCAGAAAAATGAACAGCATCAATCCTTCCACAAGCAGCAGAGTATAGCAGCAGATAGAAAGTAGCTTCTGCATAACAGAAACCATCATTATAGGGTCGGCAAGCATGAAAAAGTGCCTTTAAGGGGCCTGAGATAAATTACAATATCTCTATGAATTGAGGGGAAAATAGAGAGAAAGCCTCTCTCTACAATTCCAGGAAAAATAAAAGGGCACAAATACATGCAGAGATATGAAAAACAGTGACACTGTCCTATATGGTGGAAATGCCAGAGCCAGCCTCTAATTCAGCTTGCTTTATGAATTCATTTTAACTCAGAGTTTTAGCCTGAGTTTATGATGCTCAGGCTGGCAAATTTCACCCCAAAAAATCCCTGAGGAGTAACACTGGCTGCATACAGTTTTCCCTTTCCTTCCCATTCCATTTAGATTATTTTATGAGGAATATTTTTCTGCTATGGTAGGCAGGATCCTGGAAAGAGGAGATAAATTCTTTTAATTATTGTGCCTCTTGTGGCTCGGCAGCGTGGTGGGGCAGCATGACAACCTGCAGACATGAAGGGATCTGCCTGGAACAGCATGCAGGAGCCCCTGTCACTGCCTAAAGCTCCCAGAGACAAAGACTCAGAGCAACCTGGGGAAGAAAACCTGCTCTTATAGGACAGACCCTTGCTCTGCTCCTGAATGATGTGAAATTTTATATTTATTTTCCAAGGCTCTGCTGTTTCCTCCAACTTTATCTAATAGAACTTGGAAAACCTATTGTTCCCTTCAGGCTACCTACAACATCCTGGAAAAAAAAAGAAAAGGAAAAATCCCCACAACAAGCTGAAAATCAACGTATGCCCTCCTTTTCTGTAGATACTGTTTCGGACTTGAGCCCTGCAGAAAAACATGTATGACCACAGCTCAGCATAGCAGAGCCACCTGACTTATTTCTGACTTAAAATGGAAAATCCATTGTTCTTTGATTTTAAAAAGTCCTTTTATCTTTAGAAGGGATGTATCAAATATGCATGAATGGGCACGTCTTTTCCATTGAGTGATTCCAACAAGAAGGTTTGGCTCAGATCCCGCCACTCTCCTTGTTAGACCTTGAAAGCAAGCTTTGAAACACAGGGAGAAGTTCCACAGAAGGAACTGGAGAAAGGTCACGAGAAAAACATGCCAAGAGTAGGAGAATGTCATGCACTATAAATGATCAGAAAAGGTAACGATCAGAGAGACAAATTAATTTTCATGAACTTCCTGCTCCTCCTGCAGAAAAGTCCTAATTGAGAAGCATTATCTCTGACCACAACACTAAACCTCTGGTGAACAAGCTTGTTAACTGGGTACCACACTGTGACCAGATTTGCCGCATATTAGTTTTTAATAGGCAGTTGCTGACTTTTTGAAAATAATCAGTTATATCAAAGCATGAGAATAAAGTTGGCTGTCCATATTTTTCTACTTTTAAATGAGAAGGAAAAGCTATTGTTCTTTTTCTCTTTTCCACAGCATTCAGAATCACTCACTGTGTGCCTGTTCCCTGCTCACCTCTTGCTCTGCAACATCACCCCAATGTGTGACCATCACAACTTTGTCATTGACTTAAAGCAGGGAGGGAGGGAATAGCTCAGAATTCCATTCAAGCCTCTTCCCTCTTACCAAGATATTGGGAACGATAAGGATTTGACAGGAAGGTCTCACAGATATGTGTATATAACAGAAAGATCTTTGAATGTAGAATCAGAAGAAGGAATAGAAATGATAGCAAGTTTTGATATAGAAGAAAGAATTGCTGAGCCAGTCTTACTGGGTAACTAAGAAGGCAAAGGGCAAGTGAGTTGGAAAGGGCTTTTATGACTCTGAGCAAAGGATGAATCCACCTTAAACAAAAGATGTTTTTACCAAGCAAAAAGATTTTCACAGGCAAACAAGAAAACCAATGTCACAAGTAGAGGAAAGATCTCAGAATTTTCCACCGCAAGAAAACTGAAAAACAACTTCTATCTTCAACTGTAACACACTAACCTTTTGTGATTGGAACATAGTACCATGAATATGGTAATATTAGTTGTTATGACAGGCTATAGTTAATAGTAAAGGTATTGATTGGTTGTTTGTAATAAGATGCACAGCAAAGAAAGAAATATAATGCTTTGTAACATGAGTGGAAGAGAGCTTCAGGACACACCACTTGCCTACAGCCATCAGCTATAGGCTCACCCACAACCCACAACTACTGTAACCCCATCTATGCAATAAAGAGCATCTAAAAAGCCATGTGAAGTCTACATCTCTCTATCCGGCTCTTACAACCAAGCCTCAATATTTCATCATGCTTGGTCCAGCACAGAGTTGAAGAAAATCCTCATGTTATCTCTGGATATCAGCTGGACATTTTAGGACACGAAGATATTTTGCTGTTAGATTTGATGACACACATAGAGCAAATGCATAAACACTTGCCTGACAATTTAAATGCAGGAATTTTGTTCCTTTGCAATTTTAAAATCTGTCTGTTTAACTGTTTTATCAATTTATTTCTGAGTTGTCCTTTCAAGCCTTGCAGCAAAGTGGGCATAATTGCGATGGATTTTTTTCTTTCCCTTGCCTTTGTCAACAAATACCTAATCAATTCTAGTAAAGTAAAAAATCCAAACACCAGAAACAGGCTAACAAGTTTTTCCAACTATTTATCTAATTTGTATTGACATAAAAACTCATTCATTCAATCTAAAAGAATAAGGAAGAGTCAGGATGAGGGCATTTATGTTTATACGTCTATCTATGTTGGACATCAAAACAAAG
>VRYO01002774.1:3022516-3047351 GCA_009812075.1 Sialia sialis
GAACTTCACTGCTGGTCTGTGGAAGAAAATAGGTGGAAGACAGAAACAAGAACAGGCTACGCGGTGGCACTCTTAAATGAAAAGAACAAAACAAAGATGACATCTTTGAAAGGCTTGAAAGGGTCTTCTTCAAAGTCATGTTTGTTGTTTCCATAAAGACTGAGGGTAGATGTATGCATGTACACACATCCAGTGACATGGTAAATGAGGAGACTGTATTGCAAACCTTTGAGCAGGGATTTTCACAGTAATAGCTCTGGATCCAGCCCTCAGACATCAAAGGGAGACAATGGAGCCCAGCAGCACCTCCAGAGATAAGCAATTTCCACACAGACAGATGGAAAAGATACTCCTCAGCAGCCACAGAACTGCTTCTTGCCTTCCTTCCCTCTCCTCATACAAATCTCCATAGGAATTTCCTGGCCACATAACTAATTTCAAAGTTTGATAATTGCCTTTACAAGAGACATTGCTGCAAAACTGCAAATGCTAAATAGCATAAGTAGCATATTTTTAAAGCAATAAATCAATAGATCTTTGTTTTCCTTCAGTAACCTTCTTGATGCCCAGTAATTTTTAATGGCCTTTTGGTCAATATCTTTACAGAGAAGATGTATTACCTGAAACAACATTGGGGGCATTTGTCACTAAGTTATTTTCCAGTAGGGACTGACTGTCCTTACTCAGTTCCCCAAAAACTGCAACAGGCAGGAAGCATTGCATACTGGTAATATTGCCTCCTAAAGCAACATTAGCAAAACTGCTGTGAAATGTGTTCAGTTTCTGAGTTCACACTTCTAGAAGGACATGGAAGAATTCACTGCTCAATGAAGCAAAAAATGGATTGGGTTGGAAGGGACATTAAAGCTCATCTCATTCCAAGCCCCTCTTGTGGGCAGGGACCTTCTAAGAGACCAGCTTGCTCCAAGCTTGTCCAACCTGGCCTTGAGAAGAAACTAGAAGAAATATCCAAAGACGACAAGAAGGACTCAGAATGTACCCAGTGGCAGAAAAACCAAGCACATCTTTATTTCTATAGAGTTGAGCTCACTGAGTTGCCACTTAGGAATTTTTAAGCTTTGGAGATGCAGAGAAGAATTTTCTTCTTCTCTCTGCACAGCTTGATGGTGTGCTGATTCTCTTCTGCCCAGCACAAGCAAGCAAAGCTCTGCAGGGAGTTCTGCACCCAGCAGGCTTGTATTTTGGCGTCATTCTGACAGAACAGACAATATGTGTCGTACTTGGCTTTTTGTCCTTGGGAAGCTGGCAAGAGTAAAAGTTACTTGTTCATTTTTTCAAGAACTGAAATAATTGGGTCATTAAAGTATTGCAGCAGCTTGTTCATGGAAATATACCAAAGTTTCATTTGGATGATCTAATGGCTTACCTCAGAAAACAATTAGAAGTAATTTCTGTCTTCCTCCTATGCAAAAATTGAATCTGTTCCCATGCAGCAGCCAACAAAGCAAAGACTGGCAGAAAATGAGTTATGATGGAAAAACAGGACACTAATTCTAAGTAAAACCTTGTCTATCACGAGTCAAAGATCATATAGCCACATCTGAACATGTACTGAGAGCTTTCTTGAGGAATTCAGCTGGCTGTATCCACTTCTTTGCTAAACTGCATTAAGATGTCGACATAATCATATTTCTAATGATAATACAAATCTTCCCCCGTGTGGATATCAAAGAGCTATATGGTCAATTACCTATGCCCAATACTTTCCCAGCATTATTAAAACTTTGCAATAGAAATGTGTTTTAAATTCCTGCTTGCATTCAAATTAAAAGTTGTTAATATATTTTAAAATTTTACATTATGGCGAACTTACAGGTTTTTCTGAGAAACCCTGGGGGGGAAAGTGACATTTCGAGATACACAAAAAAAGAAAATCCACTAAAATTGGAGAAGGAATTAACCCCATGAAGCAGCAAGTTTATGACCATAAGCATGCATAAAAATGAAAATAATTTCCCCAAAAGTACATATTGTATATTACTTGGCATACAAATGTTTTTGTTTAGGACTCATGACTTCTATTAGTATTAATTTCTTTTGCTGGCAGCTTAAAATGTATAGCAGCCTTAAAGCAAGGGCAATACCTATTAAGTTTAATTACTTTCTCCTTCAGCCTAAGCAATAAAAAAGTATGGTGGGGATCTGGTTATTAACTGAGCATGGCATCCAAATGAAGACACAGTGCACAATAATTGTGTTTGTTGGGCCACAGGCCAATGGTTCTCACTGGTCTCTCCTGTTCCAGGGATGAGATAGGCTTTGGGAAAACAGGAAAGATTTTCTTCCCTTGACCTACTTCGGACAAAATCTCAGCCTCAGTCACATTTAAGCCCTCATCACTTGCAGCAGAAAGCCCTTGAGTCAAAGGACAAACAAGCAGCTCCTTTCCCTGCTCACAGATCAGCTGCTGCAAGCCAGGGCCTCAAATATTCTAAGGACTTACCATCTATATTTTTGTCTGATTTTTAAACAAAAGATGTATCCGCCTAGATAACAGCATGCTGCATGTTTTTCAGAAGAGAAATTATATTTTTGCTTGCTTTGGATAATTTCTGCCAGGATTTTTGCAAAACTGCTGAAATTCTCTCTGTTTATGTGCTGTAGCTGTTGGAAATGTAATATTTATACAGGTGCGTGCCTGTGTGTCTATATCCATAGCTTTGAAACCAAAGTTTACAATTAACTTCTAAATTCCTCAGGAGCTTAGTCACCTTACTAATGCAAGATCACAATTTGACATGAAAAACAACTTGTTTTAAAAATTAACAAAATAATAAGTGATTTCTACCTGACCAAGATAACTCTGCACAGTCCTGCCACCACTCCTTCTCTTATTTAAACTCTCTGCACAGATTTCAATGTGAACTCCATCATAACTGTTTCCAAAACTGCTCTCTCTGCCATGCCAAGTGTATTAGAGATGCATTGCTACCTTTCTCATTGTTCATTCCATAATAAATATAATCTGTTCATATTTTAAAATTGAATCCAGTAATGTTTCTGTGTTCAGTCCAGCCTGTATTCCTGTCTAGCAATATTCCTAAGTCATCCTGGACGTAGTTACTATGACAGATATAGTAACATATTTTTTCTCAAGTATTCAGAAAAGAATAAAAAGGGATTTTCAAATATTGCAGTTCTTCCACTAGGGATATTTGTTTTTCAAAAATCAAGCACATAACACAGCATATAAAAGTACATCTGCTACTATTTGTCTAATCCTCCCACGCAGATTTAACAAGCTGCACGGCATTAGTAGACCAGTGTGTGTTTAGACCAGTGTGTGTTAATAAGCACCAAAACGTCTAACTGCCCATTTGCATTCACAGGTCCCCAGAACAGCAATTAAAGTAATATTAGTACAAGCCTAAAATAGGAAAGAAATTCCAACTTGACTTTTATGAGTGGGTTTTGATACTTTGAAGCATCAGGCATGTGCTAAATTCACAAAATGAGGTAAGATCTGGCCTCAATTTTATAGTCAGTGAATACATAAGTGTGGGTACTACTTATAAGGATCCACATTAATTATTTACATCAATAAAAAAAATCACAGCAAACAAAGCCATTGACCCTAGACAGAAACTCTATCATCACTTGCCTGAATCTCAGATTAATGGGAAAATCACCAGTGCTGCAGCATAGATACCCAGAGGAGACAGTCACAGCTGTGGTCAGGGAGCAAAGGGAGAAGTAGAAAGCCTCAGCTCTCAGCAGCCTCCTTTGAAACAAAAATGTTATTTAGGATGGACAAGGTTTTCCAGTATAATAGGAGTAAAGTTCATCTTTGTGTGGCTTCCAGGGGTGAAGCAAATAAGGTTAAGAAACAAAACATCCAGTGATAAGAAGGCAGAAATATTTTCTTGTGCTTTTTGATGTAGGACAAAAATACTACACTGAGAGAATTTCTCCCTGTACTCAGGAAACCTTTCCCCTATTTCTCTCTTTTACGTGTTAATCAAATAAGAGCTGATGCAGACAGCAGGAAATTTATCATGATGAGGCCCTGGTGTAGGTTACCCAAAGAAACTGTGGATATTTCAACCCTGGAAGCATTCCAGGCTAGATTGGAGGGAGCTTGGAGCAACCTGGTCATGGGTGTCCCTGCCCATGGCAGGGAGTTGGAACTGGGTAATTTTTAAGGTTCCTCCCAACCTAAACCATTCTATGATTTTGTGATTTGCTTCCTTGTTCTTCCCTCCTTGATTATTGCCTGTTTTGTCTTAGTTCAGCAGAATGAAGTCTGTTTTGTTGAGGAAGATGCCACACCAGTGGTCATCCTGTTGGGAATGATGTCCTTCCATGCCATGTTGAGAAGGCAGCTCAATATCTCTTCCTCACAGCAACACTGAGATGAAAAAAATCTCTATGATCCATCAGTAAAATAAACTGAGTACAAAAAAAACACCAAAAAACAGCCTACCAAAAAAAAAACCACAATAGCCTACCACAACAAACAAAAAACAAAACCAAAAACCTCAAGGGAAAAAACCACACACACAAAATCAACCAAAAAATGAAATTTATAAAATTGATAGAGGGACTGAAAAATGTTGCAGATGAAGGAAAAGCTGTCAGTGGAGGATTTTCTGTGGTATATGCCAATATTTGGGATAAAGGACTAGCAAAGAAGGAAAAGTATTTTCAAGAGTTTCTTCACAGTCAGGAAGGCAGAGGCTGCAGCAGAAACCATTTAGGTACTGGCAAAATAGCCAGCTTAAAAAGATGTGGGAAAACGACTGTGGGGCTGTTAAACCAGCACAAGTAAACCCGGAGAGGCAAAAAAGCAACAAACAACTGGAAAATAGCTTTAATTGCCAAACTGCCAAATTACTGTCATCTAACAGATTGTACCCATTGGTGCAGCATGGATTTACTGTCAGCATCAGAAAAAACTTGGTTAGAGGATATTTTTATCACAGGTGAAATCAGAGACACACAAGGAGCTAAGAGGAAAGCACAAAGGTTTCAGAGGAGAATTCTGCACCTATCATCATTAACTTTATCGACTTTGAAAAAGCCATTGATAGTCTCAACAAAATTGCCTCCAGAAGATAAAGGCTAAATGTGGATTGTCTCAGGAGATAGTGAGAACAGCAAACCTTTATGAGGATCCTGGCTGTTCTGAGACAGCAACTGGAGTCAAGCAAAGCTCTTCCAGCACCTGCATATCTGTTCATTAGAAAATTACTGGAAGAAGAAAACTGGCAACCACAATCTAGCAGACATCAGGGCAGACTTCACATTTTCTACAAGAAGCAAGTGAACAGTGAATGCTGGATGATGCAAGACAGGAGTAAAAAGAGGTGGGGAAAAAAATCCTGGAAAACAGTACAGAATGTGTATGACTGAAAAAATGGCAAACAAACCCAACATAACTGTTACTCCAAAGTCAATGGAGAGTGCTGGAAGGTTTAGCTCCTCTTCTAGTCTAATAGCAGCAGAAATAAAAGGTGGAATGGGAGAACAGGTGGAAATATAAACCATTTAGGTAGATAGTGGAATAACAGACTATGTATCATTAACAATGGGCTATTAGGCCTTTGTCATACCAAGTCCTCAAACTCTGCATATTTTTGCAGGGCAAAAATTATTACTAATGTTAGAAATCCAGAGGGAAGCACAGATCCAAAACAACCGAGACAATAATTCACTTTTTTTCCCCCTACTTAAGACAGAAAAATGCCTTTTGAATCAGATTTAGGCCTGATAGTCACTGAAATAGTCACTAGTGGAAGAACAAAATCATACAGGAAGCCATTAGATAAAGCACTAGTAAGCAGTGGAGGACACAGACAAGATTCTGCTTGTTACTTTGCTCTCTAGTTCATGTGTCTGTGTCACATTTACCTTCCTTGAAAAAAGCAGATACTATTATAAGGTTTTTTCCCTGGCTGTCGCACCTCTAATTCACATGCAGAATATAATTTTTCTTCAAGCTTCCTCACACCGTCATCATCCCAGGCCTCTTTCCAGTGTGAGTAACAAACAATGTTGATTGCCTTCTACTGTTTGTAAATCTTTACCTGAGAATAATTCAAATTACCATAATATTTTATTATTCCCAATTAAAATTAAGATACATTGAGACTGAGAAAGAAATTAAATACAGCAGCCCAGTCAGGGTATGAAAAACCCACCTGGAGGTAGATTTATATGTACAAGTGAAGAGCTCATATAGTAATAACAATTTTCACACTGCTCTGAAGATGCTTTTGGGGAATATTGGCCTATGTATGACATTATAAAATATCCTATCATTCTGTAAACATTATTTACACACTTGCATAAAGTGTATAGCAAAAATCATTAATATGACATAAAGAGTTCTTTTGAAGAAATCGATCCTTTCAAAGTATAATTTTAAAAATATGTATTTCTGAGAAGCACACCTACATTTCCAAGTACAACAGGAGATTGTAAAACCTCTCATTAATTTTCCAGTTCAGAGATCTAAAATGCACGATGTGAGCTCCTGTCCAGGAAAGGTGAACCTTCCCAGTTTACCTTGGCTTGTCACCACCAAAAGCATCATTAATTTAAGCAACATGGGGGTTAATTTAGTCGTATTGATCTTTGTTCATACAATGCATGCCTTGGAGTCTCACAGCCTTTCCTCCCAATTTCAGCCCATGGAGGAAGCATCGGTGGACAGAATTTGCTGCTGTTAGCTGTGTGGGGATGTTCGATGTGGGGTGAGGGCAGTGAGGCAGTGCAGCAGAAACAGGCAGTGACAATAAAGTGGCTGCATGTCAGCCAGGATTGAACCTGAGAGAAGTTTATGACAACCTACTGGCAAAGCTAGACCTTCTCAGTCTTCAGTTTCCATTTTCACCATCATAAACTCCCTTAAATAATTAAGTAAAACAAACCCCTTCCTTTTCCCTCTCACTCTGTTTTTATGTATGTAACAACTATTAGAAAATGTGTCAGATTTTAACCTCATCCTTTCATCAAATATTACAGGTCTTATCGCTGAGAAAAAAGAATGTGCCAGTAGGAAAAAACAGTGTGCTGGGACATAACAGCTGCACCACGTCTCAACATTCATCTCTCTGAGGTAACCTAGCTGCCTTAAATTTCATGTCATCCATCTTTTCTTTCACAGGGGTGAAGGAGTTGATCACATTTAATTCCAGAAGGTGTTTAATGCCAGGTTGGATGGAGCTTGAATCAACATGTTCTAGTGGAAGGTGTCCCTTTCCATGGCAGGGGTGTTGAAACAAATCAATCTTCCAAGTCCCTTCCAACCCAAATCATGAACATGGGGCAACCCACAATGTAGAGCCTGCACAAAATGGCTTTAATAATAATGCCCACACTGGATACCAAATCGAGGACCTGGGTTTGCTAGGGATATAACAGCATAGTGCTGTCCATAACACTCTTCGGCAGAAATATTTTAAAAAATGTTTTTTTTGAAAGGTTTGTTACAGAAGAATGTGAGATCTGCTGGGAGATTGCCACAGTCTGTCCCTTCTGCATCACACCACAACTCCACCAGGTGGTTCAGGATGCTTTCCCTGACCAAGTACCAGACTTTTTTAAAACTCAGACATTTCTGCTCCTTCCTTTGTTGTAGGTATTTCAAGTGAAATAATCCACAATTCTTTTGAGATGTTTACTTATCCCTCAGGCATGAAATGTTTCAAAGCAACTCCAGCACCTGTATCACTAATTTGCTGCTTGTTTTTTGTAAATGAAAGCCATACAGTGTGATACAATGCACAATTATTATAGTTAGTCTTTCCATTATAGTCATGGATTGCTGGCTTAGCTCTTGACAAAAAAAAAATAATATTTGTGCAAGTAGAAGTGACTCCAAATATTGATTAAGAGCATACAGCTTTGGGCATGCCTGTTTCCATTTATCACAATAATGATGGCGTGGCTATTTGGGATAGAAGGAAAAAGCAACAATAAAATTGAAGCATCAAGAACTAAAGTTAGCCAAGAGAGGGAGTGCTTTGGGATGCAATAGGAGAGCTCACACATTTGTTTGCAGTCCAGGGCATGGGCTAAGCACTGTTCTGATGTGGGTTCAGGAATGGTGGATGATTTTATTGCAAGGCCGAGCCAACTCCTGCTGCTCACTCTCCATCCACCCTACCCACCCCATGGCTTTGTGCTCCCGTGAAATGAGTGTGTAGCAGCTCCCACGAGATTACAGTTCACAAACTGGCATATGAAAATTAACAGCTCTCTTTATTGTGTGGGTGGGGATGGGAGGCAGAGCTGTGTTGCCTGTCAGTGCATCAGTATAATTCACTCCAGCGCCTGAGTGTTTTCAAAACCAGTGCTAGGCCAGAGCTTTACAAGCATTTATGTGCCAGATTTCCACCTTTAAAGCAATGACTCTTGAGAATTATGGAGACTATATCCAAGTGTGGCATCAGGGCACAGTTTCAAGAGATTGACTTGCTTTTGAAAATTTTAGTACATAGGTCGGTAATAAAAAAATGTTACAAGACATGATCATTTGCAGAGCTGTAAGAGGAGTTTCTAGGCTCTATCTGGTTTTCCATGGTCATGTGCCCAACAGAAAAGGATTCTCATTGTACCTTTAGCTGTACTTAAGACCCTGCATTACCCTCTCACCCAAACCATGACACTCAGGGGTCAGAGCTGTTCCCCGCTTCCTAAAGCATGAACTATAATCAGTAAAACATCCATGTTGTTTTGATTCCCAAGACAAGCATTTAGCCATGACGCAGCAATTGCATTTTTTCAAGATTTAGAACATCTCGAAAGTGTATGTATCTCACAAATAAAGAACTTCACAGAAAACCAACAAAATATAAAATATTTTTTAAAATATAAAAACTAAATTTTAACAACTTCTGATAAAGTATAGCACTGAACTCTTTGGGTAGGAAGGGACGTTAAAGATCATCTAGTCCCAGCCCCCAGTCATCGGCAGGGACACCTTCAAAAGGGCTGTGTTCAACCTGGCCTTGAACACTTCCAGGGATGGGACAAGATGTACCAGGGCTTCACCACCCCCACAGTCAATAATTTCCTCTTTACATCTAACAAAAATCTCTCCTCTTTTAGTTTTTAAACGATTCCCCACTGTCCTATGCCTAAAAAGTTACTCTCTTTTTTATAACCCCTCTTTTTAAATACTGAAATGCCACAATGAATACATCTTTGTCATTAACCACTTTCCTTAACTCTAATGGTATCCCTTAGTCAAAATCTCTACAAGATCAAAGTAACTGGTTTTCTTGTTTCTACTTTCTTGAAGCAAACCCAAATAATATTTAGAACACTAAATTAGAACTCTTCTAGAAAAATGCCTAAATTTCTGAGATGGTTTGATCAATTGCAGTGACATGTCTGTCCAGCTGTATCAAAAGATGTTGTCTTGATATTAATGGAAGGAAGTGATCAGCATTAGTGAATCTGACAAGTCACGGGAGCAAAAATGTACAGTCAGAAGAGATGAATTTTGAATTTGGAAAGTTAAGTGAAACAGTTGGGGGATCAACTACATCCTGCACAAGTCCCAGCAGTCCCACAGCATCAATGCCTGAATTTTCTGATAATTTACTTTGGAGCATTTTAAATCTTCTCACTTTCACATGTAACAGACCATGCAAATTGTCCATCCAGGGAAATACTGTGCTTGCTGCTATCTTTACCAACAGAAGGAAAAGAGCCTGTAGATGGATCAGTATTGGTCATCGTGTTTGTTGATGTATTAAAACTCTGCCCAATTTCTTAACTGTAGGCATAGAGCTGTGCACACAAAACAACAGCCATATAGAAATTGTCTATGCTAGTGGCCAGTCAAGCAGCTCATGGCTTGTGTAGGTAAGGGTTGAAGTCTCTGAAAACTCAGTAACCACATGCAATGGATGTCAGAATAAGAGACACTCTCCATTTGTTCAACACATTAACATGTTCTTCATCAACACCTCATAGAGTTCTTCTAGAGAACCCATAAGACTCATAACTTGTTATTTTCAAAGTCACACAAGCTGAGAAGATAAAACAATGCCTTTACAATGCCCTTTACAATGTCTGCTAGAAATTAGCCTGGCCTTCTCCTCCTCTATACCAAATTCCAACTCTGTGTAAGGCAGACCAAAAACAGCTGGGGTAACAAAAAGATGAAAGGAACAGCTTCACTCTACTTCAGAATGTCACCAGTTTCTACAGGCATTATCTGGGCTGCACTCAGAGTAAATCACATTTGTAACAAGGATATCCAGAATAACCACTGACACAGCTTCTCTGGGCAACCTGTACGAGATGGTGCTGTTGAACGTCCTGGAGAAGCTGGATTCATGCACAGATTGCCTCAGGTAGGCATTGCACTAGATATACGGTAAAATTGGGAGAGATATTTGCATTAAATAGCACGTCTCCATACAAGAGGAGAGTTTTAAAGACAGATACGGGATTTCATTAACAGTGTCTCATTCCTTTTGAGTGCAAAATGAGAAGTTAATTGCCTTAATGCCTTCAAAGCACCAGACTGATAGTTTTGTGCTGACTGTTGTAAATAGTGATTGCCAGGCAACAAACCAGGACTTTTAAACAAATGCCAATGAAGTTTGCATCCCAAGCTTATGCTCCAGAGCAATTTAGTAACTTTGCAAAATCTTATTTCAGAATGCATTTTACAGTAAGCAATCTGTTAAAAAAAAAAGCCACAACAAAAAAACCAAACAAAACCAAAACCAAAAAACAAAAAAACTAAAAACAAACAAGCAAACAAAAAACCCCCCAAAAACCCAAAGAAACCCAACCCCCCTCCCCCCCAAAAAAACCAAACCACCCCCTCCCAAAAAAACAAAAAAAAACCAAACCAATAAACCTCCCCCCAAGAAAACCACCAACAAAAAAAAATAGTTAGTAGCACAAAGCATTTTCATTTTTCTGCTATATATTTATTAACATTTTGGAGGTTGAGTGGGAGAACTAAACTGAAGATGCATAGTAAGAGTCTTTAAACAAATAAGAGTTCAAACAGAACAGATTTTTAGAAGGTCATGGTCTTCACAAAATGCTGAACACTTTCCTCTGCAAAGGAAAGCAAGGCCCTCAAAGGTGTCACAAACTGGACAAATGGAGCCATCATTCACCTGTGAAATTTTAGGCTACTATCTCCAATCATACCTTCAAGGATTAGATTCTGATAATTCACAGTCATGGAAATTAAATGCTCCATTATGAGACATAAATGAGGGAGATGAATTATAGACTTCCCTGATAATGGAAAAATGAGCAGCATGTTGATCATATACAGAAAAATTAAACTTGGTGAGCCTCGGTGTAATGTAGAACACGTAGCAGGACACCATAAATTACAGTGCTGCTAAACACTGCTGTCATATCCCTATAGAGAGTGGGACTGGTGGACAGAATACTGCCCTTGCACTCAGAGGACCTGACTTTGGCTCCTGCCACTGGGTGACTCTGGACAGGTTTCTTGCGTGCTTTGTGTTGTTAGTCAGGAAGAATAGGCAAAGGAGAAATGTGAAGTGGTGCAATTCAACAGGTCTCTGTAAGCAACCAGCCCTCTCAAAGCCCAGAGCATGCTTGCTGAATTGCTGACAAACAAAGGCAAAGAATGGGTCTTCGTACAGAGCTCCAAGAACAACTTATTGGCTCAAAGAGGGTCCAGGGACAAAGACAAGATGCGGTTGAGGGCACAGGATTAAGTACAAGGAAGAAGGGGTGGATCTGAGGGTCAAGGACCAATGGGAACAGGGGTGACAACTGTAATAACCAACAGAACTCAAGTGATTAACGTGCCTGCAAAGGCATATGGGAAGAGACACTTCTCACTAGGACTGCGGGTGTTTCTCCTCTCTTGTTCTTGCCCATCAAGGACTGAAGTGTTGTAGCTCTATGAGTCTCTACAGAACTGATGATAGGTTTGTGTTGTATTTTTGCACAGGGCCAGAATCATAATCTCTTGTGATGTGTACTTAATATTTTGTAAAACTCAATGTGCTTTATAGAGATTGCCATTCTTGTACAATTAAAACTACAGCCTTTCAGCTGTCCCTGGCCAGTTCCCTTCCACTGGCCAGGACCTATTTTGTACTCCTTGGTGCCTCCTAAACATGAAGGTTTGATCAAAGCAGTACATATTCATCAAAGTCTCTCATGTGAAAAACACTCTTTGAGCAGGGCTGCCTAAGCAGGGATTTACAATGTGCACATCTGAACATCAATAAATAGGGAAAAGAAACATTTCCATGCGGGCTCTCTGACCTCCCCAATGCAATTCCAACAGCAGTGGGAGTCACAGCAGATCTTCTAAATTGTGTTGTATTTTATATTAAACTTCCCCTGTGTGGTTTGTGTAAATCCTTATGACCTGAGCCCAGAGCTAAGAACCAGAAAGTGTGAAAAAAGCAGCTGAAGTGCAGGGTGGGAAAAGATGGGCTATGCTATCAGCCATGCATTGGCAGAGGAGACAGATGTGAGAATAAAAAAGCCTGGACAGCAATCAGAAGGAGATTGCATGTGACAGGGGTCAACCTGTGCATTAATGGACAGCTAGTATGACATATAGATAGTAAGACATGTATGTCTATTCATACTGAAATATTCAGTAGAAAGAAGTTTATTTCATAAAGTAAAGTATAACATACAATGGTCTAAAAGATACAATCAAAAAGGAGAAAAAAGCTTAGGAAGAACAGACAGAAAGGAAATCTAAATAAAGCTGCTTAAACCGTGACCTAACTGAAAGCAATTAGGAAGCTCTTTAAAGTCCTTGGAGGACTCAAAAGTTCAGAAGAATTCTAATAAAGGGACTTGGATTTAGAACCTTTGCTGGAAAAACTAAAACTAACAATCTCTTCTTCTCTTAAGAAATTAGCTTCTACAAAAATCCAGTTGAAAGAAATAAAATATATATCTTCATAGCCAGGTATTTGTATAGTATATACACATTACAGTAAAACCAGGTCACACTTGAATTTACACTACAGGACGATTGATTTTATTTTTTGTTTAAGATTTACTTTTTAATTGATTTCTCAGAAATGTCCAGATACCATTTGGGTCACTTCATGAGTAATATTGTAACAGAGAAGTGAAAGGAATACAGGAAGGAAGAGTAGTTGATTAATGCCTTCTCCTCTGATGTCTTCTCTACTGCCAAAAGCTTTCCTGGGACAAATCCAGGAATTCAAATTATAGGAATTATTCCTATTTATACTTGGCCTGATCATGATCCTTTACATTCAAAAACAAAGCAAGACACAGAAATCATACTGGTGCTAATTCCTAAACTACCCGTCTCAACCACTCTTAATCAATTCATTGATTCACTCTCTACATGACAAATGCAGTCTGACAGTCCACAATGGGAGAAAGCCTTTTAGTTAACCAGCTCTGACAGTGGAATGGGAACCCTCATAGCAGTGTTGGCCAACCATTCAGTTGTTGCTTTCCCTCTAGGAAATTTCAATTACACCCTTCCTCAATTATTTTCTTTTCAGAGTAATCTTTAAGATTTTAGCAATAGTTATAAATAGAGGAAAGCTTAAATGACAGTCTTCTGGAAAATACAGGACAGAGGCAAAGTCCTGTCCCAAATCCTTTCTAACAAGTTGCTTTTGAGAGCTCCTACACGATATTACAGGACTGGAAGATACCCAAGAGCAGCCCCATCTCACACAGAAGCCTGATTTTCTTTACAGAAACATTTTGATTGCCCAGACTGAGGCAGACACCAACATGAGACCCAAAGCTGAGAGGTTCAGCTGGCTGTTCTCCAGTACCCCCAGGTCCCTTTCTGCCTGGGCACTGTCCAGTCACACCATCCCCAGCCTAAAACACTGCAGGGGCTTATTGTGGCCAAAAAGCAGGACTTGACACTTGGATTTACTAAACCTCATCCCACTGGACTCTGCCCATCCATCCAACCGTTCCAGGTCTCTCTGCAGAGCCCTCCTACCTTCCAACAGATCAACACATGCTCCCAGCTTAGTGTCATCTGCAAATTTACTAATGAAGGACTCAATGCCTCATCCATGTCATCAGTGAAAATATTGAACAGGACTGGCCCCAGCACAGACCCCTGGGGGACACCACTGGTGACTGATCCCCAGCTGGATGCAGCACCGTTCACCAGCACTCTCTGGGCCCAGACATCCATCCAGCTCTTAACCCAGCAAAGAGTGCTCCTGTCCAAGCCATGGGCTGCCAGCTTTTCCAGGGAATGCTGTGGGAGACAGTGTCAAAAGCCTTGCTGAAGTCCAGGTACACAACATCCACAGCCTTTCCTGCATCCACCAGAGGGGTCACTTGGTCATAAAAGGAGATCAGGTTGGTCAAATACAACCTACCCCTCCTAAACCCGTGCTGGCTGGGTCTGCTACCCTGGCCCTCCTGCAAGTGCTGTGTGATGGCACTCAGTATAAAATGTTCCATAACCTTACCAGGTACTGAGGTCCAGCTAACTGCCCTGTAGTTACCAGGATCCTCCTTCCCAACCTTTTTGTGAATGGGTGTTGCATTTGCCAGCTTCCAGTCATCTGGAACCTCACCAGTGAGATTGTTGGTAAATGATGGACTGTGGCTTCTCTTCTCCTCCAGATGTGCCAGATTACCTCTCTGCTCTGAGATTTTACTTCAGACCTTTTCCTACATGATTTTTTAAGGTGGCTGGAAAGCAGTCTTGATCTCATGGTTGAGCTGCTGCCTTCCTCAGAGCTCAGAAGCCAGATAATTCATTTTCGCTACAGATATGTGACCTACTCCATAGATACTGGAGAATCAGTTACAGAAAATTGCATTTGACAAGTGTCAGGAGTGGCTCTTGTTACATCCTCAGCTCCAGCACTTGAAAGAGCAACTGTGACTCCCTTGGAATTGCCAGATACGTAAGTTTATAAAGACATGTTGCAGACTTCTTTGTCCCAGACTACTTATCCAACTCCTAAGGCTTGGTCAGTGTCTCTGCACTGGTTGTATTAAGGAAATTAGGAATTTCATAGTTTGTTCCACAGGAATGTCTAGGTTAGGGTTAGATTTGAGGTTAGTGTAGGGTCTCAGGGGCTATATGTTCTTACTGGTTGGACAGGCTGATCTTGCTCGGCAACCAGTTAACCCGCTGTCCCATGTGCACCCTGAACTTCTAAATAAAGGTATATTTGCCATATGGAGGAAGGGAAAAATAATAAAAACCCCCATGAATGCACAATCTGGTCATACACAGCCAGATCACACTTCCCCATATTGCAAGGGCTTCAAAGACATGAGTGTCAAGGTGTTCAGAGGACATGGCAAGGCAGAGACAGGGATGAAGGAAAGGCAGGCTCCTGAAAACGTGATGGTGATGGTGCTCCATGCTGGTGCATCACCTGATGGTGATGGGAATGGGAAGTGGAGGCTGGACCAGCTTCAACCTTCTTATCACTGCAAGGGAGGGACACATGAGCAAAGTGCCATTCTGAGAGAGGGGGATCAAGGAATATCTGGACTCTGTCCATAGCTCTAATTAGCTGATTTATATGTAAAAATATACTAAGGGTTCATACATACATAATTAATGTTCAATTAAGCAGATATTTTCTATCCATATGCAGAATGCAGGAATAAAAGCTCATAACACATATAATTGCTATGGAGGAAGAATCACTAAATGCACATAGAATTTGTGCAGCTCATAATTAATTAAGTTCCCACTAAGACTAGCTGGAGGCTTTTCTTCTGCTTAAGAGCACATTTATAAGCATTTTTTACTTATGGCATTGCTCTCTATAAGACTGGACGGTAAATTTCCAAAGAGTAAAAGAAAAAATACATGACACCCAATATATACATTAGGAAAAATTGGTTCCTCTGAGGCATTTGAGCTCATTTTCTAGGCATGTGGATTGGCTAAAACAGATTACCTACAAAAGAAACATGTTTTCCACCTCAGAATGGATAAATACTAAATAACCACTCAGAAAACACATGAGAACTCACTGGCTGAAGCAAATAGCTAAGTCTACCTAAGGGTAAAGCTCAAAAATTTCCAGAGAAAAATCTCTGGATTGTAAGCCACAGAAAATGTATGAATATAGCAATATATGTATGCTAGGCACACAAAATATATTAATAAAAATATCTAAAAATTTTCAAAATTAAATAGTTTTTTTTCCTTATTTTGCTCAGACATTTTCATGCAATTCACAAAAACAAAAAAAACCACTGAAAGCCTTCACCTCTTTTGTTGCCTCAAACCAACATTTATGGTTATCCAGCAGCTTCCACATGCTTTAGACATTACATTACAGACTTTAGACACTTTACAGACCTAAAAATCAAAGGTTGAATCATGACCAGAGTTATGCAAAAACACTTCCTTCTCCCCACCCACCTAACACTGTACACTAGAGCTGGCAAATTATGAGTACAAAACACCCTGATTTTGTGAAGCCTTACACCTACTGACTCTGAAATACAGGCTCAAGTTGCTGCTCCCTTACCACACAGCAAAGGGATCTTAGAGAAGAGCTTGCAGGACCCAGAGTGTACCATCAGCATGAGGCAAAATTCACCGAAATTACCACAAACTACTTATG
Source organism: Sialia sialis (assembly GCA_009812075.1). NCBI lineage: Eukaryota > Metazoa > Chordata > Aves > Passeriformes > Turdidae > Sialia > Sialia sialis. The sequence continues at coordinate 3,039,082 of VRYO01002774.1, forward strand.
TTAGTACCAACCTGTGAAAAATGAGAAAGCGAAAAACCACACTCATCTCAAACTCAGTCTGGATAAATCCCTTTACCCTTAAGAGATTAAAAATCAGTGCCCAAAGGTTAGTGGTTGAATGGGTTGCTGTAATGTAATTGATACTGTCAGCCCCAGACACACAAAAATCACAGGTCAGATTCTCAAAACATATAAAGGATTTAGTATCACAAGATTAGGCTTTAATATAATTGAGGCTTAATTTTAGCCCTCCAGCTGTTACTCTTTTGAAAATAACATTTCCAAGCTCTTTTCCCTGGCACTATGAAGGTTAACATTTAACTTTTCTTTAAAAATAGAGAAATATTTTTGTTATTCAAGCTGTAATTACAGAGAAATTACAGCTATCCAAGAAAAGTATAGTTAATTACCAGTGTAATTATTGTCAACCAGCATCAAACTAGACTACCTAACAAGAGCCTCAAAGCACTCTTGTCAGAATTTAAAAAAAAATCAGAAACAAAAATGAACTGCAATCCTTGTCAGGAGACTAATGATAAAATCCCTGGAGCTGACAATGATGGCACATAGGACAAACAACCGAATGCATTCAAATGAAAGTTTGTGCAGACTGGGTATGTAACATGCAGAAAACATGCTTTTTAAAAGCACATTGATTTCTTGTTGATACTAATGCACCAAGAACAGCAGCAGATAAGCAGTAGCATTAATTGTTCATCATTCTCCCCACAGAATAAGTGTAGCAGCCCCATAAAGCCAGATTTTCCCTCATTCCTTTTCATAGCACCATAAACAAAATTATTGAAATCATGAGATTTTACTATATGTTCATGTACTATCTGTACAAAAAGTTAATATAGTAATTGAAATTAACAGAAGTGTTTCCCTCCTTGAAATGACAGAGCATTCATGCCATTGAGTTTAAAATGGCACTGTATACCATGGTGAGTAGCTACCACCAAAAGTGATATTTATATTTATATTTATATTTATATTTATATTTATATTTATATTTTAGCCTGCCTGGGGACAGGGTCTGCAGACATATTCTGGAGTTACTGTAATTTGAGAAGCTTAGAGTCCTTGGACATGGTTTCTCAACAGGATGTCCAAATTGTTTCCCCTTTCTGGATGCCTATGAGAACATGCCCCTGCTGAGCCCAACAGGCTCTGCCTTCCAAAACCTGCTCATTTGTGATCCATTTCTGCACTAATTCAGCTATACTAAAATTACACACATCTTTAAAAATAATAATATTATCTACTGCTGGGATGATGATCAAGAAGCAACACTAAAGCCTCTGTACATTGACAAAAAAGCCACGTAGTGAAATTACAGAAGTGGCAATTTTTAGTGACTAATGGAAACTTACAGGGTCTTAATGATTCAACTTGTCAGACACACAGAGATGCAAGGGAAGCTTGGACCACCCAGAAAGATAGTGACTGCTGATCTCAGGTTGGGAATAGGAACAAGAGGATTTAGGAATCTCTGAGAGATCTGGACTGCTAAGTGCAACTCCTCCACACATTTCTGCAGAGCTTCTCCTTCCCTAGAACAGCCCAGAAATTAATGACCTGGTTAATGCCTAATCATTATCTAATTTCATTTCTTTCAAAGAGACTTAATTTTATCCTTCCCCCAGCTTTTTCCTAAGCTGTGCTTCTACGCTCTGCTATCTGGAGAAGTGACTCCAAATTTCAGCCTAGGTGCCAAAGCACTAACATGGACTTGAGCATTATATTCCTTTGAAGCAGCAAATCAATAACTAATGGGAGCTAATAACCAACGACAATCTCTCATCAGCATATTAAGCAAGTTTATTAGTAGTACAGTGTTGAGTAGTTGTGTGATGAGTCCACCAGTATCTCCTGCATGATCCCAGCCCAGTTACTGGGGCCCAGATGTCTAACTGGGGTTGGGACATTGACCTTCTGCCTCATTTTAGCAGAGAGAAGAGCATGAAAGTGCTGCTGATTGTCCAAGAATTCAATTTAAAGACTATTCCTGTCCCACTGCTGTGATGTGACACCTAACCAAGAAGTTTTCAGGGAGGTGCATGATTGGACTCCAAAGGAAATCCTTTTGAGAGAAAGATTTGGCTGCATGAGCTTGAAGGCATAAACACAAACACGGTGATGTAAAGAAACAGAAAGTAAATCAGGAAAGAGAAGAACAAGTAAGAGAAAGATGAATAGATGTCTGATTTAGACAGCTGGGAAACAAGGTTTTTTCACTGCACCCAAGGATGGTTCTGAATACATTTCTCCATTTCAGTCTGTCATCCCCAAGCCTCTTTCAGAAGCCACCTCAGACATTAAAGCTTTTCCCCTCTAAAAATGCTAGGCACCTCTTCAGGGAAAAATGTTTTGAATGTCAAGAGAGAGCACTATAAAAAAACTCCATTTGAAACTGCCCCCATTTCCCTTTTAGTATCACTCATTAAAAACATCTGCATCAAGAATTAAGGGAGACCATTATTTTCATGCTGTATGCAATTTTCAAGTTTCAGGTGACTATTCCATGGGATATAATAAATCTTCTGTGTCTGTGAGCAGTTGATATGGTTTATTTTAATGGCCACAGTTAAAGGTTTCATGGGATCAGGCCACAACCAAATTTCTTTATAATAATTCTTTAGGCTACTGCATAATTTATAGCCTTATGCACTTTTCATGATCTAATTTACCTTCCTCTTAAAATATTTTGTAAAACCAGTGTTCCATTTATAATGATATATATCCCATTATAAAATATACTCACTACTCTGTTACCAGAATAGCATTTATGTGTGTAAACCAAGAGGCATTAGCATATGCCAGAATTACTCTCCCCACTCAGTGATATACAGAGCATAATGGAATTATGAGCAATTTGGTTCACACTGTCAAAAATATAAATGCAGTGAGATTTTAATAGCAGGCCTGCAAATAAAGTTTCATAAGAAAAGCATATTTTTGTAAATGAGATTTCCAAAAGAGTGAAATCTAGATGTGAGGTGATAGAGGGCAAAAGAAGGAGGCATGGAATCAGCTACAGGAATTGTGATCCTATGCTCATCATACATAGGTACCCAGAAGGGAGAGAGAAAAAGGCAAACTTGCTGCCTTCACCATCAGCATTGCTCCAAGACATAGGGGAATGAAACAGCCAAAAGACTGTGGAAAAAAGTAGCAATTTTTGAACCATAGTGTCATTATGTTTTGAAAAGACCTCCAAGTTCATCAACTCTAACCTTTAAGGTTGAAGGAAGGATTCATCAAAAGTAATCATACTAACAAACCTGATTGTTTTGGACTCTAAAATGTCAGAAAGCGTTTCTCTCTAAAGCTGTTAGCAGGTGAATTCCCTGGGATCCTGCAATTCAACCCATTTCTACTCATTTCAATGGTATTTAATCATACCAAACTTAAACAGGATTTTCTTGGCTTTGACACTAAGTAAGTTTCTCTGCTCAAACCATAGTTTTTGGCATAATAAGTTCAGGAGACACTCCAGCACTTATTTTGTACCCCATGCCTGGCCTTCCCTAAAGAAAACCTCTCATTCACTAAAGCATGTCATATATTTTCCTTGTAGGAAATGTTGTGAAATGTAATTTTCTGATGATACTGCAATATGCAAAATATTACACCACTTGTCAGGCCACAAGTCATTTAACCACTGAGGGCTGAACGGTGTTTCCATCTGCAAGGCTCTGTATATTTGCAGGAACATATGGTGGCTGCCTTGCTGGAGGTATTTGTGATACTGTAGATTTCATTTTTATCAGGGTGTATTCCAAATCTTGTTTGCTTCCTGCACAAATCAGGCTCTGCAGAGGTAGGCTACATTTACTCCCAGAAATCCAAACTCTGAGCTGTATTACCTAAAATAATTGTGGAAACCAAGTAGCAGCAACAGCAACTTAAAAAGTTATTTCCCTTCCTTTATTTCTTCATTTGCTTATGCTTTTCTACATCAACATTACCTAGCGCCTGGCAAAACCACAGCCATATATTTAAAGACTTTCACATGCCTCGCATATCAGTGACTGACTATAATAATGCTGTCACTTAATATTGAACATATCAGTGTATCAAAGAACCTGTGCACTTACTCCCATTTTGTGTATCACAAAAGTGAAATAAAGGAAATTTTACTGGGTTTCCAATAACTTTTCTATGATTGAATGTTTGGGCCAGAGTCAAGAACAGAATCAAAATTGCTTCATTTGCAATGCTGGGTTCTGAAAGAGGCCCATGTTTTATTTCAGAGCAGTTCTCTTGGCAATTCCTAATGTCTTGCAGCAGTACCTGCTGCCTTTACCTATTTCAAAGCCAGAAAGAGGAAGGTTTTAGTTTTAAGGGAGCTAGATGGGAACATATTTATTTCCTCCCCACAGGTATGTGCATGTTCTCTGACAGCAGGAAGATTCATCTTTGTTATTCCCTTCCCTCTCAGGCTTTCTGAAAAGCCAAATTCACTCCAATTTACAGTAGCTTGCACAGATTCAATAACCCATTCAGACCCAAGATGTTGACTATTATCTGCACACCAGCTGCTTTGATACAACCAAAAGGCTGTGCAACAGTAATCCAGGGATACATGTTCCGCTAAGTTAGATTTTGCTCCCATAGCTCATGGGCTAGAGGCTTCAATTCTGCATTTCCCAAAGTCATCTAATACAGAGTAACACAAATCCACCTCCAGCTGCTCCACAAAGTAATTACCAAGTCCTGTAGAAGACACAACATTTACCAGGTGTTTTTCTGCTTGTTATGGGGAAGAAAAAAAATGTATACTTCACACCTGTATTTAAAATGTGTCTCAATTTCTGGAGGGTTACTGACCACAAGACTGTGTATTGCATTTGGTAGTGATAGCATCAAACTGTCATTGCTACAGGAGACTGAACACAGACTGTTTATAGCTTACCTTTTAAGCCCATTTTATCAAAGCTGTAGCTCAAATAAAGATGAATAGTTATCTTTTTTAGTCAGCACAAACCCACCTCTCAACCTAGTAGAAACCACACAATAATTATCACCATTTCACACGATCCTGTTTAAGCTTCTAAATACTTTTAAAAAATTATTTCCAGATTTCATTCAAGATTTTTGTTAAATCCTTTTGACAAAACTTGCTGGTTTTACGTCTCCCTATCAGTTTAAGATTTGTATTGGGTCTTAACCAGGAAGTTGCCTGTAACATACAAACCTGCTGTCTGTGTGCTCAGGCTTGGAAGCACCTGCCAAATTTTGTACACAGCCAAGAGCTTGGATTTCCTAGGCAGCAGCAAAAAGATTTAAGACATTGAAAATTACTAAAGGCTTAAGTCCATCATCCTATCAATCATTAAAAAATATTAAATCTGCTTATTTTATACTTTTAACATTTTTTTCAATCTGGTTAAAGAAATAATACTCAGTAGACAACACATGCAATGTAAAGTCATAACTGGTCTTGGATCACACTGCTTGATTCAGGTCCTCAGCCTAGGCAAACTGCTGATGTTCCCATTACATGCAAGGTCTAGAAGCAGGTGGGGGGAAGCCTTACATCCATTACTGGTTTTGCTGATTCTGTACCCAGATAGATTTTTTTTTTTTCCTTGGCTTTTCACCAATGCCATTAAGGAGGATAAAAATCTAAAGACCCAGCCAAGAAGAAAGGAGAGAGGTATTTAAATGCCATGGATGTGACATTCCTCTTTGGGCCAATGTCCATGAACTACATGAGTTCTACTCCTGCCCTGTTTTACAGGCTTAAAGGGCACAAAAGCTGTGCAAGGGTCCTCTGAACAAAGTCCTCCTTTTTCCAAATTAGGATGAGTGTGAGAAAATCATAGTGCAAAAAGCTGAATGGCTGGCTTCATTCTTCTGACCTCCTAGGCTGCACTCACGTTTGGTGTAGGGATAAGAGATACCTAAGCCTTCAGAAAACTTTCATCTTCTGAACTACCCTCAAAATCAGGGGGAGACAATGAGGCTTACAACTATCATGTACCTACTGGTTGTAGCCTGAGCTCTCCTGTGGAGCAGAAATCTTCAAGGGATGGCCATAGGATCGTTGATTTTATGATGACTTTATGAATCTATAACTCTATAGATGATCTCACAGACCATCTTGTTCCAACCTCTTGGCATGAGCAGGGATACCTTCCACTATCCTAAGTTGCTCCAAGCCCCATCCAAGATGTTCTTGGACACTTTGTGGGTTGGGGCAGCCACAGCTTCTCTGGGCACCTGTGCCAGGGCCTTACCGGCCTTACAGGGAAGCATTTCTTCCTAATATCTAATCTTGCCCTCTGTCTATTTGAAGCCATTCCCCCTTGTCCTGCTACTCTAGGCCCTTGTCTGCAGTCTCTCTTTTGCTCTCTTGTAGGCCCTTGAGGCACTTAAATACTGCAATATAATGAAAGACCAAAAAAAAAATGCCGATGAAAACGACCCAGGTGTCCACCTCTGGTGGGATTAGAAGAGTTTCAAGACCTGCCCCCACTGAATTGCATCATGTTTTCAGTGCCTTTGAAAACAGAAAATTCCTGTCTTGATCTTGTAGATACTGCTGACTGCTTCAGAGCTGCTGCCCCCTGCCACCAGCTGAGATGAAACTTTCTTCATTCCTAATTACTCTTTGGACTGCTCCTCAGCTTTTCAGAAAGATGCTGAAACTGCTTGGAAATGTTGTATTTACCTATAACAAACTGTTTATCCATATCTGAGTCCTAAGCAATTATATACTGAATATCAGTAACAGCAAAATCCTAGTGTACATCTTTTTCAGAACAGCTCAACGCCAACAGGAGAGCACTCACACACCTACCTGCCACATTTGTGCTGTGGAAAGGAAACAGGAGGCACAGAATAGGTAACTCCATGGGCAATTACTTATTTTCATGAGTATTTGTTCAATTTGTACATGTTAATTAGCCTAATGGGCTTTGGGGAAGGGGTTGGCATAATTCTAAATTAACAGCGAGATCACATAATGTTTCATGGGTTTTTTTAAAAAATCCCTTTTGTTACATTTTTTTGCATGCATCTTAGAGTTTCCATACATATTTCCAGTCTCTGTTCATTGTTGTTTATGTTAATGGGTAGTTTGAAGGAGATACTTCCAACGGAAATTGGAAATACAGAGTAGAACATTTAGTCTCTTGACAAACCAAATGAAATAGAGGAGGAAAAAAGCAATGTCTGAGAATTATTTTCTTACCTATCAGCTCAGAAAATTGCAGGACGTTGAACAGGTATGGACTGAAAGTGGGTGACAAAGTGCATCAAGAGAAGCCAATGTGATTTTAAAAAGGCAGGGGTTAGAAAAGAGTTAGAAAAGCAATTGGGTTTAGAGAGAATTCAGAGGTACACAGGGCTAGACCTAAGCACTCTCACTTCCAATACTTGGCTTTTATAATGGTGGCCACACTGGATAGATACATCTAATATCAGTTTTTCTTTAAATATTGATATTCTGGCTGGTATTTCTCCTAGAGGTTTTGGGTTTGCTTGACTACTAATATTCATTTCTACTTGTGCCTGCAAGCATAGAATCATAATCACCGAATATGCTGAGTTAGAAAAGACACATCAGGATCATCGAGTCCAACTCCTGACCCCATGCAGGACTCTGCAAGAACCCCCTGTGCCTGAGAGTATTGTCCAAACACTTCTGTCAGGCTTGGTGACCAATTCCCCGGGGAGCCTGTTCCAGTAGCCAACGAACCTCTGGATAAAGAACCTTTTCCTGGTATCCAGCCTGAACCTCCTTCGACTCAGCTCCAGCTATTTCCTGGGCTCCTGTCACGGTCACAAGAGTGAAGAGATCAGTGCTGACTCGCTGCTTCCTCTCATGAACATACTGGAAGCACTTTCTGATTTCAGTAGGACACAAACTCAGCACAAACTGAAGTGGAAATCCCTGTAAGATACAATTTCTACCTCCCTTTCTGTAAAGGTGAAAGAGAAGTGGAGGGGGAAGGAGGGTGAAAGAGAAGGAGCAGATATTTTGGGGGTTGGTTTTGGTTTTTTCCCATTGACATACTAAGATGGCTAGTGATAGGGGGAGTCTCCCTGTCCCTTTTTGGAGTTTTTCTCGCAGGGTGGGGCAGAGGAGAGGGAGAAGTGGGGGAACACCGCAAGATCTATGGCAGGTAAAGGAGAGGTGTGGACAGCTGCTCGTTCTCTCGCTTGTTTGGCTCGGAGAAGGACAGCTGCTGGAAAACCTCGCCCCACCATCCCAACGCTGGGAGCTGCCTTTCCTTGGCTGTGGGACCCCGCACCCCCCT
>VRYO01002774.1:3048351-3059528 GCA_009812075.1 Sialia sialis
CGCCTGCCGGCTGTCACTTCCGGGTTGGCAATTCTCCAAACTGTGTCCATATATAAGGCGCACCGGCGTATAAGGCGCACATCTGGGTTCAGATCAAAACTTCAGTCAAAAATGTGTGCCTTATACATGTGAAATTACTGTATATGTTAGTATAGAACTGTTTTTCCTATCCCCATATCTTTGCCTGAGAGTCCCTTAATTCCAAAATTATGCTAATTTAGAGGGAGGGATTTATTGGCTCCATTTTGAGGGAAGACCTTGCTCTTCCCTAGCACACACCTGTCTTTTCAAGCCAGAACAAAATAGCAGGGAAATTATGGGTGATGGTGGTGGATGAATACAGTCTCTAAATCCCAAAGGCTCATCTCAGGGAACAAAAAACACTAATTATGAGGAAAATAAAAAAGATTGTATATAAAATCACACTTGGTGGTATGATCACTCCCATTATTTCCTTATCAAGATGCTCTATCAAGCATCTGTATCTCTCCTATGCTTTATTGCTACAAGTTTTATTGCAAACCTTTCATAGTAGTATAAACCTGCTAAAAAAGGAAAAAAATCCAAAACCCAACACTTCCATCTATCTCCTGTTGTTGATAACTGAGAATGGTTTTGACAGTTAGGAAACTCATTGCAGACCCAGCAATGCTGCATGGATGCAGCCCATGCTGACAGGCATTTGTTCTGTCTGAGTAACAAACAGCTTTCCTCTCATTTCATGTCTGCTTGCTTACCAGGAGCTAAGTGCATTAAAGGCAAAAGTCCCTTTATTACCTGCTCATCTCTCACTCCTATGTGCATTTTCTTCTCACATAGATTACCTCTTTCAAGCTTTTCTTTCCCACTTTTGTTCTGTGCTGAGCTACTGTGTGTCAACATATTTATCCATTTGCTGCTTTCTGTCAAATAAATAAATAAATTTAAAAAACAAGTTAAAAAAGCAGGAGGAGAAGAACCTTCACTGTAGGCACTATATGTACAGCTGGAGAGGGGAACATTTTCAACTGCCAAGTGATCTGATTCTTCAAATAAAGTGTAGCTAAATGAAAAAGGAACATTTGCATGGATCAGCTCTTCATGCTGGGGTAAAACCCAGATGCAGATTTGGCCCATCTCCCACCTGTGCTGGCTCCAGCTGGAAACATCTGCACATCCAAGTATAAAGGTAGAGGCTGTTCTGCAGGGCAGAGATTTCCACAGGTTCAGGGTCTGCACTGTAGTTTGGGAAGCCACCAAAGACTTGCATGGGTCTGAGAGAACAGCTCCCAGCCTCATCAAAACTGCTGTTATGCTCATTACAAGTTAAACCTTTTGTATCTGTGCAACATAAGACATCTATGCAACATGAGAAAGGCTATGGGGAAAACTGGGAATTAGGTTCACATCCCAAATAGTTTGGCAGGCAATTTTTAAGCACCGGCCTTTACCTTGGATTTTTCCAACAGGTACAAAGAGGGTTTTTTCAGTTTTCAAAATCCTTTGGGAATATTCAGAGATACTAATCACTGAAATTTATTTCTGAGTCATGCTAAGAATCTTCAGCAGAAGCAAACATTCATGTTTCTCATTCATTAATTAATGCCGACGATAATTTAGCAGTGCCTTGATATGACACACTTCTCTCTACACCAACAGGTCTTCTCTCATCATCTCCCCATCTCTGCTCCCCTTCCCACGATGTTTGTGGTTCTTTTTCCCATCTCTGTGTGGTACTGACAGGTGCTAGAGATATGCTTGAATTTGTGACAACATTGTTAAATCAAAACAAATCACTTCTTACATTCAGAGATCCACTTCACTGAAGCAAACAGAGAAGTATATTTCTGTACAAATTTGGGTAGCCACAGCACTCACAATGCCATTATTTGCATTACAAGGAACACATAGGAGCAGCTTCTCTCAGCAATTATGAGCTTCTACTCCCTGTGATACAGGGCATCACAGAGATTAGATGAAGGGCTGTTTTAAAGTTGTCTAAAAAAAAAATAAAACTAACTCCAAATAATTTTTCCAAGCGTGCATTAAGGTTTTTACAAGTTCATATTTTCACTTTGGCTCAATTGTTCTTACTGGATTCCAGCTGATTTATTAATCTTTAATTAAGACCTGTTGGGCAAAAGGAAAAGACAGAGCAAGAACACATGTTTAAATAGATAAGAGAAACCTAATACACGGGTTTGAATATTGATCACTGAGGTTTTAATTCACTTGATATTGATGGAAATAACACTCACAGAATTGGCAAGTAAGTGCTCTTTTCTATAAGGCTGTTCTGGGCTCCTTTCATGATGAAAATCACACAGAGGAAGATGGTAAAAGCAAAGGGTCAGCCACAGCAATAAAAAAAAGCAGTGACATCTCAACAGGAGATGGACTGAGCCCTAATTGATGCAACACATGCAGAGAGCACAGCACATAATTTCAATATTTTCTTGCCAGGCTACCCAACCAATACTGAGCAGACACCAGCATCATCTTCTTTAATGCAATATTTATCAAGAAGCTATATTTTTCAAAGGAGATATTTATTGATGTCTTGTTTCCTGGCTGAATTGCAGCATGCAGATGTTGTATATATTTCAAGGAGAATGTCATCATTATGAAATAGGGCAGAATGTTAACTCTCGCTTTTTAATTAATCTTTAGTTGTTTGTGGTTTGCACCGTTCATCACTGTGAACTGTCACCTTAGAAGCTCCTTTCTCAGGGCTGGATACATTCACTTCATACTCTGCTTCCTTAGAGTAACTCTGAGCAGGTCAAAATTCATCCTGAGAAACAAGCCGGCAAAATGCCTATGCACCACTTGCCTTCTCCAAATACAGTGTTTTGAGACATAAATGATGAATTGGGCTTGCAGTGACAGTCGGCACTGGGGTGAAACTCACCTCATATGATGAATTGCCTCCTGGAGAATTTTCTATGATGGTTGTTATCAGCCATGGTTCCTTTCCTTGTATTTGCTGCATTCCAGCATGAATTCTGTCGCAGTTAAAAGATGACGTCAAGCAGATTTCAATACTCTCTGAATCTTGATCTCTTTGTTTTTTATTCACAGAAAAAGCGTGGTTATCGGAATAGCCAGGATGAAAGTTTTTTTAACCCTGATTATTCTCAGACAAACCAGGCAGTACAGAGAACAAATTGTATTATGAGTTTCTTTCAGTTTTTAAAATATACTCAGTTGTTTATCCTTCACAGCACAGAGCTTCAGGGAAGGTCAGGAAGGCCCAAACAAATCAATAATAACAGGCAGGTGTGCAAGGGGTATGTCCTGCAAACATAGCCATGCTATCAGCTTTCTAGCTGGTAGAACATGTAGCAAATCAAGCTCGGGATTTTCAGAGAAGTCCTTTCCAGCCTACATTCTTTGCCTTAATTAATTTACAAATTTTTGATGTGCCAGTGTATGTTTTCTTTATTATTCCTTTTGATTATTTCAAAATGCTAATGATTTCGTTACATTTCTGCGGTTTAAACTTGATCAGTTCCCAAGGGTTTTTTTCCACTTATTGTCTACCTGCTGAAAGAAAGCTCTTCTCTTCAGTATTTATGCAACTGTACATGGCAGTCAAGGAAAACCGAAAGGGACCAATGAGAAGTTGAATCAGAATTGATGAAGGAGGTAGGAGCTGTCAGCAGTGAAGTAAAACAATAATTGAATCGTAAAAGCTCAGTGCTACAGTAATAACTGATAACAAAATATTCTTTTAGTTGTCTCAATAGTCTAAATTTTAGCTAATCAAGTTTGATTTCAAGAGCCTTAAAAATAAAAACTTACTATAGACTTCAAATAAGTAACATATTAAACAGTAACATTTATGCACTTGCAAAGATCTGCAGAAGCTGATACAAACTGGCATTTAGTCAGTAATTTTTAGCCAAAGGTCATAGACTACAAAATGATTATGTTGGGAACCTCTGAACCTATTAGTGAAATGGAATTGGGTTCCTTCCACATGTGCACCTCTTGTTCTACCCTCAAGCTGAGGACACCAAAAATCAATGAGCCACTTAACAACATTCACTGATGAAAGGATTTTAGGAAGAATAAGGAAAACTCCACCTTAGGAGCGCCATAGGGACACCTGGGCAACAGCACAGGGGACGTGGGCTGCAACCCACCACCCTCTCCTAAAGCACTGGTTCTTTCAGAAAGTAGGGCCCTGCCAACGTGAGTTGGCATCTGGCACTGCCTGGATAGAGTGGTGGAATCTCACTGAACTGCTTGGGTACACATGAAAAACGCAGTGGGATGGATATCTGTGTGCCAAGATAGGGATGCATTCCGTCAGTGTTGCTTAGCAACTCTTTACATTCACTCTGTGGATTGCTAATGGTCATGGAACGGCCCAGCACCATCGTGTACGGCTGCTGCAGAAGTGTTTTTTTCACAGATCCATAAAAATTCACGAAAGCACATACTTTCATACATTTGACTTCTCACCGTAGGGGAAGTTTACAAATCCATTATTCCACGCAAGAAACAGGAAGACATTGAACTTTGTCTCTGAAATGGTAGTGCAAGTGTGAGGCTTCGCTCTAAGGGTAATACTGGAATTTCATGGCAAGTCCTTATGAAAACCCTTCAATATCTACCTGAATTTAAAAATCCAGCTCAATTATTCTTGGCATTCTGCTCATTCCCAATGAGAAAGATGCAGCTGAATTCCCACCCTCTCTGGCATACACAGAGCACTAATGGTGTTACACAGGTCTAATCCTGACCAAAATCTTCCCCTGCAACGTCAACATAAGAATTTGGCTGTCATCTTTATCCACTCAGTTGGAATCCACCAATAGCTATCGCAGAAAGAGGGAAGAAAATGCTATTTATGGAACGTGCACTTTCTAAACATGGATTTTTCAGGTTCATTATGTTAATCAAAATGAACAAAAAAAGGTCTACAAGTTGCATTTGGTAAAGATTTTTAGCCACACACTAATAGAGCACCTTCTCCAGCTACACCAGCATCTGCCATTCTCATGGACAATCTCAGAAATCTCCTCCTCACACGTAATTTTTCCCAAATGAGACCAACCTGGACTGTGCATTACATTGAGCCTCTGCCAGATATCATCCAGAAGAAGCAAATCTCCCTCATGTTCCACTCAAAGCTGAATGTCTACCACTGAAGCAAAAACTTATATTAAAGGTTAAAACAACACACATCAGGCCAGCCTGTGCCCCTCCAGAGGGAAATGTCTGCTTGAATTCAGGTTCATAGCCAGGCCTTGTTCCATTTTATTATAAAGCCCTGAAACCAAGCACAGCATAAAGTATTTCAGTAGGGCCCTTATTCAAATCACCAGGATTCTCCTGATATTTTATAATTTTATGCATTAAAAAACAAAAGAAAGAAAAAGTAACAGCAATTAATTCAAGGGGTTATTTAGGTATTATTGGGGGAGAAGGAGAGATTAAATATATTTTGTTGTAATGACTTAATTTGGATAGAAAAAAAGTGAATAAACTGCAACATGTGCAAGTTTTCGAGACAGTTGACTGTTTGCTATGCGTCATTTAAGCATAGTCCCTCTTCTAATAACATTCTGTGAGAACAAATTCAGGCTATAAAAGAAGAAAGAAAGTTAAAATAAATTTTAAAAAGAGATCCTGAAAGGAAGTTCTGTTCCATTGCCTCTCAGTTTCCCTAAGGAAAGCACATTTCTCATACCAGATCACAATATACACTCACAGGCAGAGAGTGACTTAGCATCCTTTAATAGCCCTCTGTTAATCCTGGAAATTAAGTATGTTCTTAATAGTTTATGCTTGCCAGGAATGCCTTTGACCTCTCTGTCCCTCTTTTACCTCTTTTCCCAGCTCTTCTGAATCCTCAGGCATCCACCAGATACCCCACAGCATCTCACTTTGCACAGTCAGCAGAGCCACAGAAAATCAACACTAAGAGATGTCACAAACACAAAAAATCAGTAACATTCTAAGGGGAAGAAATTAATGAAATTAATGCTGGTTTTGTCTTCATGTACAAGCAAACATGCAACTCCAGGTAGACACAATCTGAGGCAGGTAAATAGAGGCTTTGACAAACACAAGAATCCTGGGTGATGGGGAAACCTCCTGACACATCCAATCTACAGACATCCACAACCCCCTGCCTGACACATCCTCTCTCTAGAGCTGGGAAGAGCCAGATGTGACGAGCACTGTGGGGTGTCAGGTCTCAGCTTGCAGAGGGTGAGCTTACATCAGCTTAGATAGGGAAAAATCCCCAGCAGGGTCATTTAACCACCCACTCATTAAATAGGAGGAAAACACTGAATGTAAGCGTACCTTGAAAAATGACCACCTCTTTCTCTTCATTCATTTTGCCACAGATATAGAAGAATGGCAAGAATGAGAGGAGCCTACACACACTGTTTTAGCACAGTGGTCATTCAGAGTGGGTTGTGCTCTCACTGGACTGGATAAATAACAAAGGCTTTAAATTGTGTTGCTATCTTATAAAAAGTAAAGTAAAAAAATCTAAATTCACTGTGCAGAGGAGGGAGTGACAAATCTACAAAGCATATGAAGGCAAAAGAGTTGTCTTTCAAAAGTTGAAAATTATATTGATTTCTATTGACTGGTTTTGTTCATTATGCACTTGGGAATATTCTCTGCCGATCCCAGTGGAGAGCTGTATCCATTAATTTAAGCAGACTCTATTATACTGACAGAAAAATCACATCCTTAACCTTACATCCCCAGAGGTACAATTATTAACCTTTGGGACAGCTTTTAAAAAGCAGTTTTGTGGATAAAAAATGGCAGGTTTTGGCTTGTAATGCAGAGCTGAACAGAAAATTATATTCTTGTGTGTCAAAATCGGATGGGATGGGCAGAGCCCCCACCTCAGTGAGAAGGTCAGCTTCTCCAAGATTTCAGTGAGGGCTTAAAAGAAATTTCTGTGATGCCCTATTGCATTGCCACAGACCCACTGATTCAAACCTTTTTAGACATCATAAGGCATTTCCATTAGACTGATAAAGCAATTTCTGTATTTATGCACATTTTCAAGACATGGGAGATTTTTAAAGCTAAATGATCATTTTCTATTAGATTTTCATATTCTGATTTCTTTCCCGTGGAGATTAAACCTTAAAGCTTTCTTCCCTTTTGGAAATAAAATTTACCCAGGATGGGAGCAAGACTGCAGCACTTCTGCTTATACAGTCATGATAGGAAGAGGAGAAGAACAGAGATCTAAACCCCTCATCATCAAGCCTGCAAAAGCAGCCCAATGTTATCCCACATTAGAGAGGTCTATGCTAAGAATTAGTTTCAATAAAGAGAAAAATTGATTTTCTTAGATCTTTTTATGTGAAATGATCCAAGGAGATGCTCCACTGTCTGCACAAGTGCATGGGGCAGAGGGATGGATCTCTTCTTGGATGGCAGCATGTGTTCAGTGCTGGGGGGGAAATTTCATTTAGTGGGAAAGGTTCGTTCCTTAATACTTTTGGCTTTTACCAATTTCATAGCTCTGGAAATTGAAAACTACCTAAGCCTCATTAGTGTCAGGAATGCTGGGGTTGGAGGGGACGGAATGGATTAACTTTCCCTCTGAACTGAGGAAGTTATTAATTATAATTAAGATATTCCTTCTTTAAGATCTTCCTCAATGCTCTGGCTAGGTACTGATGAAAAGGAACTTGCTGGGAGCCGATCTCATGCAGGAAACCTGAGCTGGTGGGGGGACAGAGGTGTGGAGTGTGGGCCAGCCCAGCAGCTCCCTGAGGCCAGAGAACGCTGTATCCCCAGCTGTAACACAGAGCTGCAGCCTAACAGCCAGAGAAACCCAGGAAACTTGTCCTATCACCATCAACATGTTACATTCTGTGAATTATGACCAGTCTGAGGACATGAAAGCAGCTGTTTTAAAGTGACTTAAATTCCCATTACTAGGATGATATTCTCAGCTCAATCCTCTACCAGCTGTGCACAGTATCCTCCACTGCTTCACGGATTTCTTCCCTTTTTTATTCTTTTTTTTAAATTATTATTCTTAACCTTGCTTCCTTCTCTCACCATCTCTAATGCCAGGTCCAGAAATGCACTCAGGATTGCACCTATGAAATCAGTTCAGTCTTTCCTGTTTCCCTGCTTAGTGCCCAGCTGCTGCCTTAACCTCTGTCCACATGGGACATTACTACTAAAACATGGTTTTATAAACTATTCCCTATCTTCCCATTAGCTGAGCCGTGCTGAAATACCCAGGGTTAAACTGAGCAGATAAACAGTAGCCAAGCAAAAGCAGCATCATCCTCATCACCCTCAAACCACCACAGGTCTTCTCTGCTTATCAGAGAGAGAAGGGGATTGAAGTCTTGTTTTAGAAGCTAAGCCATGAAAAAAAAAATTCAAATATAATTTAAACATGTTTTTAGACAATATATTACTTCCTTGAGCATAAACCAGCCCAATGATGAATACACCAACATATACATCAAATTTGCACAGTGCAATTTTCTCATTATGCACAACAAAAATAATTCATACAATGATTGGAGATTATTATTAAAGCAAATTATTTAATTACAAATAGAACTGCTGTAAGTAAAAGGAAACCCCACTCACTAAATAACCTGGGAACATAATTACTTCAATCACATCCCATGGGGCTTATCTCATCATATTTATATGACCTCAGAGCACATAATGTAAAGAAAATGGATCATGTGTTTTCCCACAAAAATTAAGCCATCCAATTCCTTTCCACTTTCTTTCACCTAATACTACTGAAAAGCACTCAAATCACTCAAGATAATGAATAATAATAATATTAAAAAAGACATCTCATCCTACCTTATTTCTCCCTGGATCTGATAGATAAAGTTATTTGAATCCTTAAGGATTAATCTGGATGGGGGAGAACACACGAATGCAGTAGGAGTAGCTTGGCCAAAACAGCTATCAGTGTGTGAAGCAGCCAAGGGTTAGCAATCAGTGTGGGAAATGTGATAGCAATGACTGTGCACAAAGTAGGAGCGGACATTTGTACCTGTGCACAGAGAGGAAAACCAGACACCAGGGATCAGCTCAGTGACTGAGCACACAAAGGGCACCTCCACGTTGACCATCAGGAGGAATAATGACTTCAAACGCAGCTGTGAACATCTGGGCAGAGAACCTTTTCTTTGTGGAGAAATCTCTTTTCTTCCCTGAGGTCTGAGATTACCAAATCTCAGTTTGGATGATGGCTTCCTTTTGGACTGTACTTTCTGTGCGTGCAAATGCCAAAATGGAGAGGGTTATGCTCTTGTACATCAGCAGTGGTTTTGGCTTACCCACTAGAAATCATTTTTGTCCAAAGGCTACCCTAAAGGTCAGAAATCAGTGCCATATTTTCAGGGGGCTGGAGTTAAGATTAAGATCTGTGTTACTGCCCAACTTCTCACTTTGGAATAGCCATTGTTTTGCTGGGGTGCAGTGGAAAGCCTGACACAAGGTCCTGCTGGGATCCCACATAGAAATCATGTTCTTTGGAGCTAAAATACAGTAATTTCATGACTATGAGGTGCACCGGATTATAAAGTGCACTTTCGGGTTGTCGGTAAATTTCCAAACTTTGTCCATATATAAGGCGCACCAGACTATAAGGTGCAGGGTTTTTTTGCAGCAAGGATCCACTGCTGGCTCTTGCTGCTGCTCTCGTGGCTCACACTTCCAGGCTGGCAAATTTCCGAACTTTGTCCATACATAAGGCGCACCAGATTAAAAGGTGCACTTCCGGGTTTCGATCAAAATTTTAGTCAAAAGAGTGCACCTTATATGGGTGAAATTACTGTAATCCCACCATGATTGACCTGGGAGAAATGCAAGAGTCACACAACATTTACAGAGGCCATACAAAGTACACTGAATAACACAGAGGTGCTCAACACCTCAGTGTATCTGCAACGGTGGAAACAAGTTACCTAAAAATTCCATGGATTTCATCTGCCAGTGAAATTCAAAAGAAAACTTCTGCTTTGAGAATTTGGATGTGCTCTGCAGTACTGGTTGGTGTTGACAACTACATGAATCTCCACGTTTGATCCTGAAAGGCTTCTCCTTTTTTTAGCTGCCCTCAGCAGGGGAGAACCTGTGAAGCACTCAACACCTAGCAAGTGACACAGCACCCATGGCTCTTCTGGTTCAGGAGAAAAGACAAAGGGAATTTAGCAGATTTTAAACCTCAAATTCTAACAAGCAGCCACTCACACGTGCATTAGCAGGGGAATGTTTCACCTCACAAAGGCAGCCGTGCTGGAGACAAGGGTCCTTCAACCAAACTTAAGCCTAGAACTGCAAGAGCTCAGCAGTTGTGCAGTTGATGTCATGAACAATCTGGCTCCAATTCATCATCTCAGTTGTTTCCTGTTTATCAGATTAATTAAAGACTGAAATTTGATTTTAATTTGATGTTTTAATTTTCAAGCTGTATTAGATTTCCCTTATCTTCAGAATATAAAACATTATTCTTTAGTCATGTTTGAATCAAAGACAAATAAGGAATATGCAGGAATCTGTTCTTACCCCTACATTTAAAAGACTGGGAAAACATTAAGAATGTGGGTGAAGCAAAAGTTCAAGTACAGGAGGAAGATTAGTAGGAAAATAAATTCGTATTCCTTCATCTAGTCACTAGCCAAGGAGATTTTTAATACAAGGACACACAAAAGGGAATTACATGCTAAATATGGTGTTGAAAAGAAATCTTGCACTTGTGCTCTAAGTAGGAAGTGAACTAGAAGGAAACTGAACACTAGTGCACATTTTAAAAGATACCAAGGAATATTTCAAGGGTGTGTTGGTTTTGCAAGGCCTGGTTTTTGGTAGTGGGAGACCACAGAGGTGGCTTCTGTGAGAAGCTGCTGGAAACTTCCACCATGTCAGGTAGAGCTGATCCCTGATGGCTCTGAAGATGGACATGCTGCTGTCAAAAACTGGGCCAATTAGAGATGATGGTAACACCTCTGTGGTAACATACTGAAGAAGAAAATCAAAACAAAATGGGGCACCGTTTTTTTCCTAGCCAAAGAAGAGGAGAAGGTGAGAACATGTGAGGAAAACAACATGGAGACACCAAGGTCAGTGGAGGAAGGGAGGAGCTGCTCCAGGCACTAGAGCTGATATTCCTCTGCAGGCTGTGGTGAGACCATGGTGAAGCTGCTGTGCCCCTGCAG
>VRYO01002774.1:3060611-3072388 GCA_009812075.1 Sialia sialis
GGGAAGGTGTTTTTAAGGGCTTACTTTACTTATCATCATCTTCCTCTCATTTTGTTAGTAACAAATTCACTTGGTTACTATAAGTTGAGCCTGTTTTGTCCTTGAAGTGTTTTCTCCAGGCCTTTATCTCAACTCATGAGCCCTTCAATAAATTTTTTTCTCTCCTCTGCCCAGCTGTAGCAGGGAAGGGTGAGTGAGTGACTTTCATGGGTGCCTGGCATTGGGCCAGCATCAAACCACAACAGTGGAAAACCTGTGCCTTTAGTCTTGGTAGTCAGAACAAATTAGCTGTTAACGGGCTTGGCTGTCATCATCTTGTCATACAGCACCCCAGGTTCAGCAGCCAGTGTGCGAGAGGGGGAGCAAGGTGAAAGTGTTACAGCTGGAAGCCCAGATGTTAAGGGACCTCTGTGTGAGATGCTTAGTGTAAAACCAAAGAGCAAAGTTAATCTACACTGCACCAAACTGGGCAGGATGACTTTGCAAATATTAACGATGAAACTATAGAAAGCACCTCCAACACCTCAAGAGCAGCAGGAAAAAAGACAGATGTGTACTTAGGACTTACATACTGCTTTTAAATGATCAAGGTCCCCTTTCAGCCCTACTGTAATCTTCCAATCTATTTTCAGGTAAGGCATCAGTTCACTCTGTGGCTCAGCTCTTCTGCTCTAAAATGGACTTAATAACCATTTTATTCTCCCAGTGCTGCCTGTCTCACCTGGATGCCAGTGCAAGCTTGTGCCACACCATCCATCTGTATATTAGGAAATCTACTTTCTGAGCAACAGACACATGAAAGAAGGTATTAGTTAAAGAGACACAATGCCAAATATTATGATTGGAATTACACAAACAGTGCCTGACAGTCAGCAATGTCCTCACTGAGACCAGCTGGAACTCCTCTCTATTTGGAAAATCTCCACTAGAATACATGGCCTGAAAAATCATGGAGTCGTAGAATGATTTGAGTTAGGAGGGGACTTAAAGACCACCTAGCTCCAACCCCCTGCCATCATCAGGGACATCTGGTTATGGTTGATATGTTTAAGTAAATGGATTCCAAGTTCCTGAAGATGTAGGTAAGGAAAACAGCATGGAAAGCTAACCTTTAATCTTCTCTTTATACAATGATTTTCCAAAAGGGCTTCAACTCATTTCCTTCACGTGTATTTACAAAACTGCTCACTTGGGCATATTAAACTGGATTTGGGAGTGGTATAGGTTATTTTCAGCATGGAATTTAGAGTTTACATTAGAAGATTTCAGTTTAGAGAAGAAGTCAGGTAAGCAGAAAAGAAGTCAAGGAATATGGTTTTTTCATTGCATTAGCTTGCAGCGCTTTCTGTTTCAATATAAAAAAGATCAGACTATCACAATTCATTGATGCAGAAGTTTATAGGTAAATGTCAGTGACAATACAATACAAAACTCTCCTAATACCATTTGATGTGGAAAAAAAATCCCCTGATTTGTCTGCCTTTTAACTTCATACAGATCTGTGATTTCATAATGATATTTGACTCAGGAAATTAAGAGAGAAGATAGGTGCATTTAGAGAGGGTTAATAGGCTCACCATAGATAATATAAAAAGATGCTGCCAAAACTGTAATAGATGCAGATCATTTAAAATTTGAAAGGATCACTTAAGACCAAAGACAATACATGTGAAAGACAGTTCAATGTTTGCCCAGTAAACAGAATAATGATAAATTGGCCATGTCAACACAACTCAGGTGCAAATGTGGTTTAAGAGATATTATGACAGATCTCTGTCCAGAGAAGCAATTGTTTTCTTTAGAGATTTGGCTTTGTTACAGGTAGTTTTAGAAATGCACAGAACAGGTAA
Source organism: Sialia sialis (assembly GCA_009812075.1). Classification (NCBI taxonomy): domain Eukaryota; kingdom Metazoa; phylum Chordata; class Aves; order Passeriformes; family Turdidae; genus Sialia; species Sialia sialis. The sequence continues at coordinate 3,062,462 of VRYO01002774.1, forward strand.
AGGCAAACAGCCACAGAAAGGGAATGATGCAGCTGTGAGTGGGGAGTTCAGGACAAGCTCTAATTTAGTTCAGATATTAGGAAGAGGTTCTTGACTTAGAGACTTTATGAGACCCAGGCACAGGTCACCCAGAGAAGCTGTGGTTGCCCCATCCCTGGAAATGTTCAAGGCCAGGTTGGATGGGGCTTGGAGCAGCTCAGGGGAGTGGAACCTGTCCCTGCCCATGGCAGGGCAGGGAATGAAATGAGCTTTAAATTTCCCCCAAGCCAAATCCATTGTGTGGTTCTGTGAGAAGGTCACAGAGATGTCCGAGTGAGTAATGCACCAGAGTCTTCCAGGTGCTCTCAGGCAAACCATGCTTATGGCATAAAGATATTTTGCCTTTTAAGCAATGGCTTCTTTTCAAATTTACAGATCCTATCAAATCACACAGAAAATGAAAATAATGCAATAATCGTCAGAACATTTAGGATAAATCACTGAAAAATTAACCACAGCAAAGCACTGGGCTCTCAGTGAGCTGAAGTCACTCTTTATCTCTGCCCCTGTGTACAACACACAACAAAAATGCTGATGAATTTTTGTCATTACATTTTGGGCAAATCACTTTGCTTGCTGCTCAATGACTGTTCAGTTAAAAGGAATATCAGCCCAGTCCTCAGGCATATCCCAGTAATCCAGGTCTGTGATGCCAAACCTGCAGAGTCCTTTGATAAAACCACCCTTCACTCCAGAGACTTTTTTTTCCCTTTTACACCTTTTCACTTGTGGTGGAATCTCCTCACCTCACAGATGGGCATGTCATAATAGACTTTGCCTCCATCCACATTACTCCAGCAATTAATTTTGCACCTAAGCAACTTGTCTAAGAACATCTTGTTCCCAGCCCTGTGGAGAATCATCTCTGGGCTTGTGTCCTTCACTGAGCCATGTGCAGATGTGTGTCACAGCCATCACAAATGTGACTGAAGGCAGGAGGCCAGAGCTCAAGAGGCAGCAGTGAACATATCTGCCTGGTCCTGGCAGCCCACACAGGGGCAAAGCTTGTTATGCTCAAAACCATTCAAATCATGATGAGCTCATCAAGAAAGATGCTTTGAGTTAACTAAAAGATAATGTAAGCATAGATAAATTAACGACATTACAACCCTAAAGGGACAGTTTCTTTCAGAATTATGTCAGTCTGTTTTATTAAGCTTAACTCACTTTCAAGGAAAATATTTTTGAAGGGAGCAATGAGTGATATAAGTTTCCATCAAAGAGCAAATATAATTGTTCAGTATAAAGGGAAAAGAGAGAAGCAATACTAGCAGTTTTAATAGCACTGACATTGAATCAAACCTGAGCTTGACGAACCTTAAAAAATTTAATGCTATAATAATAAATATTTAAATTGTATTATCCATTGGGAATCAGCCTCTCTTGAACTATGCATGTCTCAGATGTTTTGTCACTTCTATATAATTGTTGCTCTGCATAAACATTATAAGGTGCACTTCCAGGTTTTGATCAAAATTTTGGTCAAAAGGGTGCACCTTACAGCCATGAAATTACTGTAATTTCTCACTCTAGTCCAATCAAGAGAAGCTCAGTCTGTGTGAAAAAGAGAGTTTGTAGCCACCAGGCTCTTAAAAAGGGCATGGTCTTAGCATGTCAAACAGGAAATCTGCGGTTTTTGAGTGGATATATATCTGATTGATATATAAAATCATGGAATGATTTGGGTAGGAAGATCTCAAAGCTGATCTTTACAAACCCCCTGCTATGGGCAGGAACAGCTTCCACTAGACCAGAAACCCATCCAACCTGGCCATCAGTACACTCCACACTTTGTAGCACGCGACTTCACTCTACATTTTCTGTTTGTACCATTCCTCATATAAAATTTCACAGCAGGAGATGAGCAGCATGCAGACCTTTCAATGTTCAGACATATTATTTCAATGGATACACAAGCCAAGGCCAGCAGCACATGCCATGGCTTCCCCAGGCATTACACAGCCCATGATTTAATTACAACGATTTCATCTGCCCCAGTCAGGAGCTGCAGCTTTGTGCCATCCTGGGACATGGTGCCCACAGGACTGAGCTCCCTGCAGCTGTGGACATTGTCCCCCTGCACATAGGTGCCCATTCACTGGGTCTTTATGGCACCAACCTGTGACTATATAATTTTAGATTTCGTTCAAGGCCATGGTTGTTCATTCTGGAAAAAACTCATACCTCTCTCTCTGCCATGAAAGCCACAGTGGCAAGTCAAGGTACACAGTTAAAATTTCCTTTAATTCTTTTAAGCTGAATCTATACAAAGCCAAACAGCCTTGCAATGAAAACCTCATCTTTGTCATTTTACGTAAAGTAGGAATCTTGAAGGAAAAAAGGCAGCATTTTCTAATTTCTTGATGAATAAAAAATTTTGTATGTAGAACCTTTGGCTTTAGGGTTTGATTTCATTTTTTTCAAATTTATATTATTTATTAATATATTTTTTAAAAATTGATCCTACATATACAAACTGTTCTGAATACCTAAACCTATAAGAAAAACAAATCTTTCAAATAGAACAGTGGCATTATAAATGTTTCCATGCTCTGAGTCTATGCTAATTAAATTATCATAGTCCTAATTTTCCTTTCAAGGTGTACTGGCCTCTGCTAAGGCCACAGCCAAGGTCAAAAGCAATTCTACAAATAATTTTCTTTCCTTTTTCATGCCATTTTAAACACATTAAAAGTCCAATCAGAAATATTTTTCTCAAATACCACCCTTATACATACAGAAAATATTCACAAAATCCCCCAAACACAACAACAGCCAAAAAAACCCAATCAACCACATAAAAATTACAAAAAGTAAAAAAGGGCAAGGATTTTGCCTAAAGCAGCCAAAGTAAAAACTGAGTGAAGACCTCAGGAACTGCTGGCAGGCACTTTAACTTGAAGACAATGTAAAACATCTTGGGAATCCAGGATTCCACCCATAGGAGAATATTAAAATGTTTCCCTTTTATTATTATGCTTGTCTTAATTGTGGTTTAAAATCCACGTAGGGATTGCCAGAGCTTGTTAGCTGGCTTTAATAGTTGCATTAATAAATTCTATAAACTAATTGTGTAGTGACTAAGTTAATTACATTCAAATGAGGTATTTCTCTAGAAATATGATGAAGAATTTATAAAGAGATATGCTCCTGTCTGTCAGTCCAAAAATAATAACCAGCCAGCAATCCAAATACCCAAATCCAGCTGTAATATGTGATTAAATTGATGGCTGTGTGCATAAGCAAACTCCAACAATGGCAAGAGATCACAATAAAGTATTAAATTGAATTATTTACCCCCAAAAAAATAATGAACGAAAGCAGAGTGCTGAGCTTTCCTCACGGCCAGCAGTTTGGCTTCTGGACAAAGGTGGGAACCTGACCCTAAGCCCCTGTCATTTTTTTTATGAGCTAGACAGGTATATGACACTGTAATAAAAACCTACTTTTCCATTGGTCTGATAGGCAAACCATGAACCTTAGCTCTCATCAAACACAGATGACAGTTTGTGTGCTGAGCAAAAAAGCCTCTTTGGAGCTGAAGTAACTTATGGGTCCTGTCCTGCCCTGCAGGTGCCTGCTGGCCCTGGGGCCTCCTTCTCTGCCAGGGAATGTTATTTCTGCCACACAGCAAGTCCTAAGCACCAGGGCTCTCCCAGATGAAAGTTTTATGTTACTTTGGGCCAGTGGTCATGTTAAAAGAGCTCAGCTAACAAGCCAACACCAAGCAGAGGCACAGAGCAATTCCAAGGCACAAGAGTGTTTTACCTCCTCTTAACTAAATTAAATCACCTTGCTCTAAGTTTCATGGAGAAGCTGGTCCTGGCAGAGCTGCTGTCAAAGCCTCACTCCAAAGCAGTGTTCACTATTTTGAGCAGGGGGGAAAAACAACAGCCCCTTGCAAGAAGAGTTGGAGTGACCTCAGAGCTGCTAACCCGGGATGAAACTGCATGTCCTTGCTGCAGATGGGCTGAGTCTGTCAGCCAGACGCTGTGACAAGAACACCAGATTTAAAACAACAACTAGGCTGATGGAAAAAGAAATCAGAAGTTAAGCTCTTAAATGCATCATTCAGCCCATGAATAGTTGACTTCAAGACTGTGGGATATTAAATTAATAGGAGCAAGCTGGGGCTTAGCATTGAGAAAATCAGATATTCCATTTAAGAGTCTGTCTACAGGAGACAGATTTTGGCTTCTATTTTTGAAAAATATTGACTGAGAAGACTTTCATGTCATGCTCTAATTTCACAGGAGTACTCATGAAAAAAATGCCAGAATTCTAGGTTTTAAGCTTTGTACTCCAACATTAATCTAAGGACACCAATAGTTACAGAACAAATGGAGCAACAACTGAGGTGTTTGCAATTTTAGGGAGCATGGGCTAGCTTGCCCTGGTTTCTGATAGTGATTACAGCAGTTGTGGCCCTGAGGCAGTGTTACCCCATCTGCAACTCTCTCCACGTGTTGTCCAAGGCCAGGATGGATGCAACTTGGAAAAACGTGGTCTAGTGGAAGGTGTCCATGTCAGAGGAGCTGGAACTGGATGGTCTTTAAGGTCCCTTCTAATCTAAACCATTCTATGAATGCAATTACTCATTAGCCTTCCCTTTTTATGGATATGCAGAAAAACAATATTCAGTAAAAAGTAATTACCAAAACAAATCACTCATCTATCTCAATATAAGCAAAACCAGCTTCAAAGCATGCATCTGGTAAATTGAGTTTGAATTCAAACACCTGAGTATATAAAATCACAGAAAAAAAAAGCATGAAATTAAGTTCCAACAAACTTTTACTCCAGCAGTATGAATGGGGTTGCTATAATGATAGAAAACTATTGATTGCCATCTACTGTCTCATTCAATTGATCAGGTCCTGCAAATCTCTGATAACATTCATATCATTAGAAGCCAGCATTGTACTCTTGTAGCTATGACTGATTGCTGTACTATCACAGCTTGGATCGTCTGATAGTACAAATCTTGGGGAGCCTGGCTATTGATTTGTAGATTAAAATGTTCCATACCTTGAGACCTGTCAGTGAAACTCCATGGATGCCAAATAGCCCTGTACTTTCATGGTAGGTCATTTGCTAATTAAGTTAATTTGCAAAGAATTTTTTTGGGGGAAGAGCTGTTGCAGACATGAACCGGGCAGGTGGCAAAAGTACTGAAGGACCAGGTCAACATGATCCACCTGAGCTAAAAGATCCTTGAACAGACCTACATATTTCTAATTTTAAGATTAAATTTATTCTTAAGTGATCAGGGTATGAAAATCACTGTAAAATTTGGACTAATGATGCAGGTGCTTCTCAAGAAGATACAGCAGTAAGGTCAGATATCAGTGTCTTCCATAAAGAAGATTTACAATGCTTAACAGCTTCATGGAACCACAGAATGGTTTCGATTGAAAGGGACCTTGTGGATCATCCAGTCCACATACCCCTGCCCATGGCAGGGACACCTTCCACCAGGCTACATTGCTCCAAATCCCATCCAACATGTCCTTGAACACTTCCAGGGATGGGGCAGCCACAGCTTCTCTGGGCAATCTGTGCCAGGGCCACACCACCCTTCTAGTAAATATAATATAATATAATATAATATAACATAACATAACATAACATAACATAACATAACATAACATAACATAACATAACATAACATAATCTTCCTTTCAAGCCCTTCTGCATCTGATCCCTCATAGGACCCCACCGTTTATCAGTAGTAATTTCACTAAAAAATGCAGTCTAATATACATCCCAAATCCCATAAATCAATTGTTTTCTTCATCAGGTTCGGTTAGCTTTTCTTTAAAATAGTTTGCTGAAGACCACTGACAGTGTTTGTCTAATTACACTGCTCATTCATCTCTAGTGCTAAAGGATTATGAAATTAGGTCTTATTAGCTGGTACATTTTAATTTGGCTTTTCATAGGTGATTGGCACATTGGAATTACTTTACTCCCTGGGATACATTCAATCCAGCTGTTGCTCTGCATGGTAGTAAGCACAAGGTCAGCTGCTGGGACTGAGTCTCCCAACAGAATCCATGAGTCAGAACTGCAAAGCCAAGCGTGTATTTTGGGTGTAACCTTTTCTTTTACATTGCAGTTATAAAACAAAATAGGATTATTTTTGTCTTCTAATGATAAATTTTGAATAATTGCTGTGGATTACATCCTTCTTCAGCAAATATTTATTTATTTATTTATTTTTTTATTTTTATTTTTATTTAACCCATTTACTCCAGATTTTTAAAGTTCGCATTCACAGGCTAAAAGCCTGAAAATTCCCAAACTCACCAGATTAACAAACCTGTATATTGAAGGAGACTTTTTCTAAGACCTTAAACCATTTTGAAGATAATATTTTTCATTCTGCCGCAGCCAAACTAAAATACCCAATAAACAAGTTTCTAGAGCATGAAAACATATTTCAACATCATTACTGCATTGGAGAATTCGAGGTTTTAAAAGAAGAGCGTGTGTAGATGACCTTTGTCAGAGTGCCAAAAATGTCTTTTTGGAAAAATATACTTTCATGTTACAACATGGGTTTCTTTATGTGAAAAATGCACTTTATGCCCAATGAGATGTAAGAGCAGAGCCCATAGAGGAGGTCAAAGTGAAGGACTCCTGGTGACCTGAGAAAGGATGCTCTAGCATGCTCTAAAACATTGCAGGGTTATTCTGTGTCCCTGGGTTTGGATGTCCCTCTCCCAATGCAGATCAAATGAACTATTTTTAAACTGTGCATGCAAAAGCAAACGTCCTCTGCCTGAAGTGCAAGCAAAGGCCTGAAGAGTGGTGATGAAGCTTGGCTTTGCTAATGGCTGAGAACATGCCTTGAGCAGAACCATTTTCTCTTGTCCCACTTCAGCAAGAGAAAATTTGGGTCATGTAGAGCAGCTATTGATACGCTACTTAAATGGCAAAAATAAAGACAGCATAATTGGGTTTTGCTGTAGAAACACTGCTTTTAGCTTTACCAGCTTGTGACTGCTTTTCAGCACAGGTTTGTTTAGAGAAAACACCATATGGACAGGGTCTGGGAAAACTTAGCAGCATGCATTAGTTCCTGAATTTGTTGATTAGAACCCATGAAAATTGATATTTCTAAGTATATATGCCACACAAAAATATTTCTCAGTGGCATGTAATTAATAGAAAACATGAGGTTTGGCACCATTTTTATACGGTTTCTCTCAGAAAAATGAAGACTGCAAATCTTCACAAGGAGTGTGCTCAGTTTCCAATTATTTTATAGTGGTGTTCTGACCTTTCTTTTTGACACAATATTGTTTGCTTTTTACATTACTGCTGCTAAAAGGCTTTGTAGCGGTTTGTTATAATGACCAAATGATCCCTATCAGCTTTGTCTGAGGTATTGTTCTCTATTTGGGTCAATTACAGTCAGTCATTCCTGACTAGAGAGGCAATGCCTCTGATGTTCCTGACCTTTATTTTCACCTTAGGGCAACAGCTCTGAAGATGGGAGTAGAAGGTGGCTCGTCCTGCACAGCCCTGCACTGCCCAAAATAAGACTTTCAGACACTTCACCCTCTTTCCTCAGTGAAAGAAAAGCACCAAGATGATGATATGCAGAAAAACAGCATGGAAACACCAAGGTCGAACAGAAGGAAAAGTCAGGTCCCAGATGAGGGAAGGCAGAAATTGTGGACTGAAATTTCTCTTTTTTATGCTATGGAGAAGAGATGCTTATTTCCCTATAATACATAAAGATATATTATGGGGTGGATTGAATATTTTAACTATAGATACAAGCAGAAGTATTAGTGTTAGAACAAGTAAATATTAAAATGATTGTGATCCCCTAGATTTGAATAGTGAGAAGATGAAAACCCTCGCTGCTCCACAGGGAAGAAGAAAAAGAATAAAAACCTCTGTTTTTCAAAGATGAAGAGAGCTTTTGTTTAAACTGTTGTAATCCTTAAAGTATGCCCCGTAAGTTGATACAGTCCTCAATAATGGTTGTGGAAAAACTCTTAGTCGAGGAAGGGATTTTTACATAGTAATCAGATTTCCATTCTCTTGGACAACTAATCACTGTGGCATCAAAGCCAGGAGAGAACTGTTTCTTGTGAAGAAAACTCCATTAACTGAAGAGACAAGTCTCCTCTTCCAAGTGAATTAGTAAGTGTCTTTCTTTTTTTTAAAAAGATACTAAACTGACTGATTAATTTTCTGTACATTGTCATTATGAATGTGAATAAGTGGGGGGCAAGGGCAAGGGAGAGCAGAAGTGTTCTAGAAGTTTTATTCTAAGTTGTTTTTGTTTTTTGTTACAGTTTCTAGTAATAAAAATTTTCTTTGTACCATTTAAAGTTAAGCCTGTTTTGCCTTCCTCCAAATCCTATCTCACAACAGGGAAATTTCAAATTGGCAAACCAAAACCACTGCATTGGTGTTTCCTCCCAGTTTAATCAAAACCACAACAAATGGGCACTATGAATAATTGGGGGATTGTCCCACAGGATGAGATCCTGCTATTTAATCATCATAGAATCACAGAATCATTTTGGTTGGAAAAGCCCTCTGAAATCATCAAGTCCGACTATTAACCCAGCACTGCCAAGGCCACCATAACCCATGTCCCCAAATGCCACATCTATACATCTTTTAAATACCTCTAGGAATGGTGATTCAGCCATTGCCCTGGGTAGTCTGTTCTGTTCCTTGAAAACCCTTTACATGAGGAAATTGTTCCTAATATCCAGTCTATCTGTGACGCAACCTGAGACTACTCCTCATCCTATTACTTGTGATACCCATTCTTTTCCTCACCCTGTGATCTCCTCCTCTCCAGCCTGGCAACATTTAATCGTTTATTAAAGTTTAATAATATTTGTGTCTATTTTTACTTTATTTAGTTTCACTTATTTGAAACTTATATTCACTTGAGTTTATTTTAGTTTCACTTACTCCCCGATTCTGGAGAGCAGCTTTGCCATGAACAAGTGATTGATTTTTGGACTCCTGCTTTGTAAAAGAGTTCTCAGGATCCCAGAGGCCATTTTGGGTGGTAAAACAAAAGTGATGCTTCAAATGGCAAAGCCTTCAAATATAGGAGGCCTCACCATTCTTTATTTCAAAGTCTCAAATCATTTAAACCAAAAGGAGCATTTAATTCAAAGACCCTATGGGGCATTTTTTTTAATATTGCTGAAGTGGTCTGCTACCTTTAGTGATAAAAAAACCCCAAAAATATAAAAGCAGTTTAAAACCCTTATTCTGTTAGAAAAATCCACAAAAATAGCCTTAGCTGTGAGTTCCTTCTTTTACTGTTAAAAAGAGACATTTCCCTGCAGGTACCCCCCACTCCTTTCTTTTACATGACCTTTGCAGAAATTTAAAACAAATTACAAGGAATTGACAGCTAAAGGATACCTGTTTGCCTCTGTGAAGTTACTAAAGCTAAAGAGTATGTTCTTTTCCCTTCATTTCTAAAAAGTTAGGAAAAGAAAATTACAGTAATTTCACAATTATAAGACGCATCTTTTTCATTGAAGAATCCAGCCTATCTCAGTAGTGCGGCTTATATTCAGGTGCGGCTTATCTATGGACAAATCCCAGCGAAATGCCAACCCGGAAGTGAGAGCCGACCAGGGAGGGCGCCTGGGGCTGCCTTTAAAGGCTTCGCTGGTCTATGAAAACTGTTTGCAACTTGAGCACCTGACACCAAACCCCGTCCTGGTGCGATTCTGTTACTAACTCGTTACTTTGTCGCACGTGGATCCTTGCTTTAAAAAAAAAAAGAAAAAAGATGTGGCTTATAGTCCGGTGCGGGTTATATATGGACAAATCCCATGGTCTGCCCAGCTACCCGGATGTGCAGCTTATAATCAGGTGCGGCTTATAATT
>VRYO01002774.1:3073388-3188718 GCA_009812075.1 Sialia sialis
AAGGTAAGACTCATGGCCCAGGACTGCTGCACAAGGAGCAGATCAGTGAAAACATTCCTGGCACAACTGTCTGCACTTCCAGCATGCATTTGAAAGGGAAGTTATATACCAAGAAACAAAAAAGCTTTGCTATTTATTTCCAGTTAGTCTGGCACGTTCCCTGAAAGAAGTCCTTTTCCATAAAGCCCTCTAAGTTTAACCTGGTATGCTCTCTGATATTCCAGCTGTCAAACCAGATCTCCATCAACTTTTTCTTCTTTACTCTTGACCTGAGTTTCTCTTACAACACTGCTTTAAATTAGGTCCCAGGAGAAATACGACAGTAAATTCCTAGTTTCATGATGGTGATAGAAGTTGTCACTGTTTTCCCATCATTATAGTGATGTTTAGGGCATTGGAAGAGAGGGATCATTTGTTAGTTCTCTTGTTGTCTGCTTTCTGCTCACAAGAGGAAACAGGTGGAAATTTATTGACAGCCTTGACAAATAGCATGGTGCTTTCTTTTGCAAGAGTTAATTTATCCTATTAGATAAGACATCATCACATGTTTTGAATCTGACTCTAAGCCCAGGTGCACCGATTTTGTGCCATGGAGATATCACTTCCCTGTGTCACAGAGTAGAGAAGTGATGCTCAGGTTTTCTTTCCTAGATGATATCCTTCTATGTAATAATTCTGTGGACATGCCATTAGCTTTTGTCATGGAGGAAGAAAATTAAGGAGAAGGAAGCTTTTGTTCCCTAACGCTGTATTTCAGTCATTTAGTCTTACTGGCTTTGTGCAGTTAGGGATGAAAGATGTAACTTCAGGTTTTCTATTGCTCAGCATATATGTGTTCCAATACAAAAATGAGAGCAGAAAACCCACAAATCTGAGTAATGGAAGTGGGATCTACAGATTTAAGGCTCCTAAATATGCAGACAACTACTCAAAGAGGTCCAGGATTAATTCCAAACTTTTCTCTCTCCCTTTGACCCAGACATTTCATTATTAAATAGAAATCTCCCTCTCCCTCCTTCCCCCATCTATTATTCTCAGCTGTGGGATTTTTCATGCAAACAATTATTTGTTCTTATATAGCTTCTTTTTTACCAGTATTTTCCACTCTACCTATGGTCTAGGGTAGTCACTTCCTGAGTTTTGTGTTAACATATAGAGATATTGTATTGTGTCTTATGGAGTCTGGCACAAAGAGGAGGAAAACCTTGGATCCAACGGCAGGAATCCAGACCTGGTACATGACAGGAGGGACCAACCTTTGATGAAAAAATTCTGCCCATTTCTTCAATGCCCAATGCTCACATTCTCTGTAAACCCATGACCTGATGTAATTTCACCCTGTGTGCAGGCCCCTTACTCATGCTGGGACACTTAACTCCTGGTTCTATAACTATTCCCATGAAGCATAACATGTAAGCACAGCATTTTGCGTCAATATAATTCCCACTGAACATCCAGTACCTCAGCAAAGAGACAATTTGTAGAATTTATACAAATAATAACTGTGCCCAAAGCACTCCTTCATTGACATTAAGGAAGTCTAGGACAAGAGCTTGTCATGTCTGAACAAAAAGAATGCATCTTTTTAGCCTAAAAGTATTCAGAACACAGACTCCAGCGAGAGCAAACCACTTCAGTTTTACCACAAATAAACTTGTGTTAGTCAAAGCACTACAATTAGTACATCCAGCCTTCATAGTGATTTTTGTGTGGCATCATTCATACAGATTTTCTACTAAACATTCATTTGTAAGATGAGAAATGGACCTTTTTAGCAGCAAAGATAAACTTGTTTATTCCACCTATTTTGGTAAAACTCTCCAGTACACACAGAAACACCTACAGCCAGGATTTCCATGTATCACAGGGTTTTGTATCACCAGAGAAATTACTTAAAAGATTATGGATGCTAAGGCAAGACTCAGAACCATGCAGCCAGCAGGCAACATAATATTTTGTCAGTAATTAAGCACATAATTCTGATTTTGATACAAAACTCTTCCCAGTGGTTTTCTCCATTAGCATTTTGGGCATTAGGGACTCTTTTGCAAAGATATCATACTAGATATAGCCAAATAAAACACATTCCTTATTTTTGAGGAGAGAAAGTGGCTTTGATCACTTAACCTGACCAATCACACCAGTATAATAACTTTAGCAGCATAAGTAAGGCTTCACATTAAAGCCAGGCAAGATGCACACTGCAGCCAGGGAACGAGATGTGAATAAGGTGACGGTTTCTCCATCTAATAAACTGAAGATCATTTAAATTTTGGAGGGTTCAGTGGGACTTTACATTAGTTGTCCACTTTGCTTTTTGAGATCACGATTTCTAGGCAGTGTTGACCACTGACCGAAAACAATTTGAACAATATGGGAGTGGGAGAGCTCCATGCAAGGCAAAGAAATATCTTTGTCATGTCATTATGCTGGAGCATTTATAGTCAAAGACAATGGCAGTAATAGATTCATTCATTCATTCAGAAACAACCTCAGACCTTCCAAGCATGCAATTAAAATCTGTCACTTTATATGGAGCACAGAGCTAGTGTTTTACTGTCTAGTCACCAAGGTAGAGCACAACTTCTCTGACTGATTATGGCACTAAAATCTACAAAACAATCAGGAATCATTAATATTTTTGTGACTATTGAATAGATACCTGAATTAAATGACTTTGCAAACAGTGACAAAGTCATCCAAATAATAAGTGGAGGTGCTTATTGCTTGATCCAGAGTAAGAGGAAAAAAGGTCAGAAACAGGAGACTGGAAAGACTGTCCTTCCAAACCATCACTTTGTCCCTCAAGAAACCAATAACTGCATCATTTGGGACAAACATCATCTTAAATGTCTTTTCTCTTTTGTCCATCAAGGGCTTCCCAGAACCATGCTGCTTCCAGCTCCCATTAATTTACAGCTCATCTATGCTCATTTGCTATCACCACAGTATCACCTTTTGAATTAAGTCCTTCCCTTGTTCTTGCTTTCTGTCTGTCTAGAGAAACCTTCAAAGTTTTCATTTTGCTGGGACAAATAAGCTATGGATTTGGCTCATTGAGTTTCATCCTTTATGGTACTTTCTCACACATAATTATCAAACTCTCTACACTCTGCTTTACCTATTTTGCAGCTTAAATCTATCTCTTTTGACTTTAAGGGATCGGTGCTGTACTCAGACATTAATGCTTCTGTATAAACAGAGGAAAATAATTCAGCTGTTTAATCTTACAGTATATTGGGTTTTATACAGTCATACTATTTTAGTGGTTCATAATCACCCTGTGATCAAACACCACGCCAGAATCTTTCTTCTCATTAGATGTTCCTGGCAATTAACCTCACTCTTCTTTCCCTTTCAAGTTTTCAACATCTCCACAGAGAAGGTAAGCATATATGTATGTGTATGTGTGTATATATATATACTTTGTGTACAATGGTTTCTCATACAGTGCAGGGGTGCCACTGGCAGGTTTTCCACCTCTGGCAGAGCCCCTCTCATGAGCTACTTGTTCCAATTGCTTACAACTCAGGTTTGTCTTTCTGAAGAAAATATCAGCGGAGGAATTAACTTTTATATTTTTTAAATTTAAATTGAATTATTTATGTTTCTCTGTTATAGATTATTTCCACCAAAAAATCGACAAATGCAGTTAGGGAAAAGCACTTGTTCCTGTGGGTTCAAGGACTATTGGATAAGAAATCTGTGAGCTATTACATCAAGGAATAATTACACTACACTATGCACAGGTGACATCTAGAAGTTCCTCTGACATTATCCACAAAGGTGTCTCCCAGTCATGACATCATTATAACAATTGTTATTAACAGCCTTATTCCTATTTCAAAGACGTTTTTAAGAACAGCTCGTGAAGACATTTTTCTTTCACCATGCCAAAAACAGCAGCCAGTTATCACTACAGAGTGAAAAAATAAATATTTAAATATATAAATAACACTGAAGTACTTAACCAAACTCTGTCGAGTACAGGGTGACAAAGGAATTTTGGTCACCAACAAGATCACAGTAATGTCCAGGCCATTGAACAGTAGTCAGAAAAACAAAAGATAAATAGCCAGATGCACACCATAGGCACACAAAGACGCCTTGAACTTGGCACTTCAGAACCTACATGATACATAGTGAATTAAATACAAGAAATGTGGCACTCCTGACAGCTTTTCTTAAATATTGTGATTGAATTTACTGGGTTCAATACAGGCAAATGCTTTCAAACACAAGGCATTTGCTCAAGTAATAGAAAGGGAACAGAAGAATAAACTACGCCATGATCTGTCCTTAGGGTAGTGCAGGAAGCCAACAATTTAGCCTGAAAAATACAGCTTTTTGTCAGTAGAAAAACATACAAAACCAAAGATTCCATGGTAGCAAGTGGGGATATTTTTTCAAGGTAGAAAGGGAAGACTGAAAGGAAAGGTAATAATTTTGGCAGGAAAAACAACAGTGAAGGAAGGAAGATTTTGTGTTTATGTTTGTTTGTTTGCCTGTTATGATTAGCATGGGCATGGGTGTGAATTACTGAGTTGCAATGCAAGTTGAACGTACACATAGGGTATTCTTCCCACATTTCCAGTTCAGGTTGTGGATGCAGAGAGTTTCTTGCTCTCCATCTCTTGCACAGTTTTGTGGGAAGCTGAAGACACAACCCTTGACTTGGGGCAAGATGAAAATCTGGGCTGGTCATGACGGGTTGAGCAGAGTCTTGCTTTTGTCAAGACTGTTCACAGAAAAGTGTCAAGGAAAGAAAGCAAATGGAATTCCAGGAAAAGACATGCCCTGCAAATTGAACAGATGTATGTTAAATAAAGGCAGTTCAGATGCTGGTTTTAAATAACCTGGTTTTTTCTTAGCAGAAAACCAAAGAACAGTAATACATGATAAAAAGGAGGAAGAAAAGCCGAACTCGGACAACAGACAATACAACTTGCTTGAGATGCTGAAAAGTTCATAGACTATAAGATTTCTGTGAAGTCTTAAGGTACAAAACACGAGCACCCCTGCTGCTCCTGAAACCAGCCTAACCAGGCACCCAGCATGCTTAACAAGGAAGGATGGAAATTTTGACTTCTCCATATAAAGAAGCCTATCTAAATGTCTTGTGGTGACTGGGGTCTCATATTCTCTCACATTAAAGAACTTGTCTTCCATCCACCAGGTATCCAGAAATATGACATTAATTCAAGGCAAAGCAGATATAACATCTTTCTACAGGCAGTACTATGACTTTTTTCTTCCATGATGCAAGACAGTAGACAATCACAGGTCATCTAGCAAAAGATGTGTGGAAGCATGGAAAAGGTCAACAACATGTTAACAGCCATGCATGCTCTCTGACATAACAAGCAAAGCTTCCTTGTCCCTGCAGCATTTCTGAGTGCAATTAAACATATGGATCAGAGACATTTTGGTAACAGCTGAAATGCCTGTTAGGATCACTGCATCATTTATGAGTGCAACTGAGAATATTAGCTTATTAGCAGAGGGCCTTTCTCATCAGACAAGGCACTGTCAGAGCCAATCAGCCTGTACATCTGTAGCAGGAAAATGTACTCTTGGTAAATAGATCTGAAATGTTTCCATGTATTGTGGGCTTCTATTCTTTCAGTTCCAGGAAACAAAGAGGGAGAGAGAGGTAGGACCCAAATGATCCTCTCCCATCAGTGATGTCCCCAGATTCTCACAGAATATTGGCAAGGTGGATTACCTGTTATCAAATAGTTGTTATTTGCACCAAATAAGGCCAATTCAAAAGCCAAATATTCTTTCAATTTCTCTTTCTGTTTCATTAACCTGAGTAGCCCCAAACCTGAATGCCTGAAGTTATTTTGGCCTGAAATGAGGAAGATGGAGCCTGTTGTGTAGTAAAATCTCAGTCCATTGGGAGCTGTATGACTAACTGATACCTTAACACTGCGACACATATATCTGGTTTCTGTGAAAACATGCTGATATATTCATGGCTGGATTTACTTATAAATGAAAGTTAGCACAGGTAGAGACATTACTTTATGGTCAGCTTTGCCCTGACCATAAAGGCTTCCTAATAGATGTCTGAAGCTGCTGGATATTACTGCAATATAAATAATTAATAACAATACATCATTTTAATCTAAACAGAGGCATTCCACATTGAAATACCTTTTTAAGTGTGTTTAAGATACAGCTCTATTATAGTTCACACTTCAGTAGCCTAACCTTGAGGTAACAAAGACATAGATATGAGCTGTGACATTTAAATTAGCAAGAAACATCAAACAAATATAAAAATCATCTTTGATTGTTTCTGGAAGCTGATCACCCAGCAGCACTAGGCTTTATCATCTGGGTAAACTTATGTGATTTAATGCAGAAAGGCTGTAATAATTAACAAGTTGACGACTGCTCTCTAGGCTGCTTTCCTGAAACCATTTCCCATTCTGCTGAAATAGCTTCATAGAGAGAATAGAATAGAATAGAATAGAATAGAATAGAATAGAATAGAATAGAATAGAATAGAATAGAATAGAATAGAATAGAATAGAATAGAATAGAATAGAAAAAAATAGACCCAAATCTGGGTAAGTTTCTCTTTATAGGAGCTGCTGTATGCAGCGAAACATGTCCTTTTGCACAAAACTAGAAAATACTGACAATTTTGTCATTCATGCCTGAAAGCTCAGATTTTCAGCTTGGCCAAATAGGGCTGAAGGGAAACTCCTTATGCAGGGGTTTGATGGAGAGAGGTTGTGACCGCCAGACAATTAAGAGACATTTCACTTTAAAGTTTCATTGGATTTTCTCTGGTGTTTGCTCTTGTGTCAAGTGCCATTACAGAAATACTGGCTCTGTTCCCAGGCATTTGTGCAGTCCTTATGTTGCATCTTCAGAGCATCCTCTCACCCGCTGGAACCTGCAGGCAGCCGGGGCCATTCCCACACCTCCCAAGCATCACCTTGAGGCCAGTCACTGGTCAATGTTTGGTCACTGGTCAATGTTTGGTCACTCTGGGACCTTGATGGCCTTGTCTAGTGAAAGGGAGATGTAAATTGAGGAAACAAATTAGCAAGACCCAGCCCCTCATTGGGCAATGGCATTATTTTGCACAATGGAGAAGATCAGGTGTCTTCTTTACCTGTCTGCAGCAGCAGTCCTCACTACCTGGGCAAATCTCTCTGATGTCCAATAGCATTGGCTCTTCTCGTTTGCTGATTGAGTTTTTTCTTTTTCATTACTAATCCAGACTGATTTATCCTTATTTCAATTGGAGCTTAACCTTTCTAGTCTTAGCCACATGAAAACTTTGTAGTTGGAAGGTCACCTCCATGTGAAATATCCTACTCTATTCTGTGACTGTGTTTGTCCAGGTTTTTGTTCACAATAAGATTTTTTTGTGCATAAACCCTGTCCTCTTGCTTCTCTGCTAATCCACTCTCTGTGCAAAGCAGGCTGCACATGCAGGATAAATTCTAGTGTTAGAATAAAATTTTCTACTTTTATTTGAATTTATCCTCTAAATATTTGCTTATTGTGATGATATGGGAAACTGACTCATCACCCACAAGCTTTGTTGCTGCTATAAATGAAAATTGAGTAGGCTTGACATGACTTCTTGATAATAATTTTTCTTATTGTTATCTTCTAGACGCTTACAAAGACTCTGCTCAACTGCTCTGCTGCAGGCAGCAAGAATCAACACACTGGGTTAAATAACATCTAACAATAGTAGAAGTGATTGAAAGACATAGATATATTACACTAATCAATATACAAAAATACATCATCCATCATGTACACTCACGTGTGTACTACCTCTGCAAGCTTAAGTCTAATAGAGGTATTTCATGCTGTCTTTTCAGATATTCGTTGTATTAAATGTAATTAAATATACAGACCATGTCAGCCTAGGCCAGCTGGAAATGTCTTGTCTCTGGAACTTACTCTGTCAGCTCAACATGCTTAACCTACTAAAAGTCTTGTTAGTTGATGGAGGAAATTCAACGTAGCAAGCAAAAAGCATATCCTTCTCAATTTCCTCTTTGATTCAAAACACAGATATAAACCAAAATGCTCAGCTGAGGTGTTCATTAGTGCCAAAGCAATGTTGTGGATTTTGCTATTAAGACCAAGTAAAAGTCACAGAAACATTTCCAGGAAGTTGGCAGAGATGATAACCCAGTCTTGGCCCCAGAAGTGGCTGCAATGGCTTGGAAGCAAATCTCACCTCTGCTCCCAAGGGCCAGGATGGATGCTCAGGATGGATGGATAAGGAAGAAACCAGACAGGCTTGTCCTGTTCTTTCCACTGCAACAAGAATTAGTTTATCATGGATCCAAGAACACTGCTCTGGAGAACAGTCACAGCCAATTAAACGTGAAAAAGGCAATTAAACATGAACCAGGACATGTTAGGAGACATTCTCTTCCTGGGTCATTTTCTCAGTGTGCTGTTGGTACTGCACTCCCAAGCTCCCTGGGTAGCCTTGAAGGGCTCCTGTGTGGACATTCATGACCAGTCCTTCAGTCACAGCTAAGACTACATCTCTCACTGCCATAAAAACAATAAACACAAGGAAGATGCAACTTCCTTTTTTTTCCCACTGCATTAAGTAGGAACATTTTTCTTGCTGGTATCAGTTTGCAAGATTTCGTTCAACTGCACTCCCTATGCATCACTTTAAAACTCCTAGTTAGAGATGCACACAACTTATCACTGTCAGTTGTGCATGCTTATAGCAACTCTGACATTTCCACTGGTTTCAAGAAATTTGTGTCAGGACAAAATTTGGCAGGTCCACTAATAAGCAAAATTATTGTTCTTTGAAAAGACCCAATTCTAATCCACCTGTGGCAATGTAGTGGTTTTGTGTAAATTTGTCCTTGGCAAAAGCAGAGTTTTTTTATAAGTAAATTTTATCAGATTCACTGAGAAAATGAAGTTGTTTTTCAACATTCAGTGCTTCCTTTCTGCCTTTTAGCTTTACAGTCTCTATGAAGAGAAAACATTTATATTAATTAATAGAAAAAAAAGAAATGTGGGCTTTGCTCATGGTTAACTGTTTAGGAAAGGTCATCTTCTGACTTAGAAGAGTTTCTGCTCTCCTCTGCTATGTTCCACTAAAACCTGGCCCAGAGGGGATGGTGTCCACTTCTTGAATTACAGGGTTTTGTTCCTGTTGTCTGTGAGATCTGGAGCTGACAGGAGAAATTTGTATCAGAAGATAATCAGATAAAAGAAGTCATGTGAGACTCACTAAAAAAAGGTGGGGGGAGGGAAAGATATGTCAGCAGGACACAGTGCTTCATAAGAGCCTGGACTTATCTTTATGGTGAATGTTATCTGTAAGACTGATAAATGTGCGTCAGGCTGGAAAGGGGAGAGAGGACAAAGTCATTGTACTGAAAAACTAGGCCTGGCAACAATAAAATACCCTTATAAAATAGTTAAAAACCTAATAGCTCACTAGAGCTTTTTGCCAGAGCGAGTCCTCTATGTCCAATAGCTCTCTAAAGGCATTAGTAAATGAAAGGAGTTTTAATGCAGCCCTACGTTTCTCTTCTTTCTGCTTTTACAAGGGGCAATGTGGCAATCTAATTATACTGTGTTGTGAACCGGTATTATGTCCTGCAAGAAAAAGAAAGAAGCTTTTTTATTGTTCCATTATGCAATTGTTGCTACTTTTTACACCCATTCCAGCTTTAGTGCAATAACTCAGTATTGTAGCCTACATTAATTTTTTTCCTTTTAACTGTTCCTTCTTTCACTCTAATAAAATATGTTGTGCAAACAAAAGCGTGTTAGCCAGCTCGTGTATGAGCAAAGCCATTCCTTCATTTCTTGATTCCTCAAATAGCATGAAAGCCCCAGAGGAACCCGTAGCAAGGTGGTAGGGACATTTTAGGGACATTTTCTCCCTGTTTTAATGTTCAGAAAAACTAAAGGTTATGTGGCTGATCACAGTAGTCTCCTGCTGAACCAAGCACACCAACACCCCTAGGAACTGCCCAGCAAACAGTAACAGATGAAGCAAGCCACCACTCAAATCCCATTCTTTTCATGTAAAACCCTCACCCTTTGTCCTTTTAAATTATGTACGGTCATGTTCTCACAATAGCTTCTGCTGCCACTATGATTTAAATATAAGGTTTATTTTAAAAGATCGTTTGTTTCCAATGCCAACATAGCCAGCCTAATCAGACAAATAAGTGCACAGTTTTTGAGACCCTACCCCACCAAGGACTTTTTTCCTCCTTCCCCTGAGTCTACCACCTGAATCTCTTGCTAATCATTTCAAGGATATTCAGAAGGTAGTCTCTGCATAATTTTTAGCTTAACATAAAAAACTACATAATTGTTATTCATTGGGCTTGGCAGTTATTACACACAGAAGTGACCTCTGCTTCTCTATTAATTATAAATAGTTTTGTCTGTTGGATAAATTGAAGTGAATTAGCTCAGTTTTAAGATCTTATCAATAATTTAAATAGCCATTACAAACAAATTAAATAGAAGAAAAAACCACACATTTAAAAAACCCACAACAAAGGAAAAGTGCCAACCTTATACAGAAAAGGCCAACTTCCAAGTGTAGAGCACCAACAATTTGTTGATTTAGTGGTGAGGGCAGAATTCAATAATAAAGCTAAATGAGGAATAAGTTTTATTTTTCCATGCACACAAAACCAAGAATTTGCTGTGGAGCAGAAAGAGTTTGGAGGTCTGGTCCCTGCCCAGCATGGTAGGCCATTAGCCACAGCTGTCAGAGACATCTGTCTGACCCAATTACTGTCAAAGCCCAGCAGCGGCGGTGGTGCCGTCACAACATCCCTTCCCTCCATGCTCAGCTGCTGCCCAGCAATCAGGCTTCTGCTAGGCCACGCTTAAAACAGACTTCAGAAATGGCTTTGCTCTTAAGCAAGGTCATGTTTGGGTGAAATGCATGTGCAAGGTTGATGGCATGCATCAAGCCTTGAAGAAACAACATCTCTCCATTTTCTGGCTGAAACATCAGCCAGAGATTCTTTCTGGTATCTGGTAAAATAAGCTCCAGTCATAAAAAATACATACAGCATAAGGTCAGGTTTCATTTTGTTCCACGATTCATTTTAAGTCTTTGGGGAGGCCATCTGATGTGAAGACTTCACAGAGACAATTGCAGGAAGCTACAGCAAAGGGAAGAACCTAAGCACTGATTTGTCTATGTAACTATAATAGAGACAAAAAGAAGGCTCTTTTCTTTAAAAGTAACGTGCAGAGGCAAGCAATACAAGATAAGATTTGCTGTAACAGATAATACTGTTCACTTTATGAGCCCTACTGAAAGCTCCACCAGTTTGTGTCCAGCACTGGGTATTACATGAAACAATGGGTGGGAACATCTCCAACTTTCAGTCTTCACTCCTCCCTATGGCACAGGGATGTTTTCTCTTCCCCACCCCCTCCAAAACACTTTGTTTTTATGTCAGTCTTTAGTTCGATTGATTTTAATTGTTAATACAATGAAATGTATATGTTTAATGAAATCATAAGCCAGCAACACATGGACCTACCCACCTGCCTTGGACAAGTGTGTAAACCAATTATCACACAAACATGTCCAAGATCAGTCTCACCTCAGCATCACCACAGCCAACACCTCTGACTCTGAGGTTGAAATATATCAAAAGCACTCACACTTACCACTGCTAAGCATCCTCTTCTTCATCTCTGATAATCTCTGACCCTGGTCAATGCTGGCAAAAGTGTCCTCTCTTTCAAAATCCCCCATTGTGCCATTCTGCAATAACTCTTCAGGATTTCCTGAAAGCCTTGAATATTTACTCGCAGCTATAGCACTTTTCTTATCTCACTGAGCAAACAGTTGGACACAGAATGCTGAGGAAATCTGTGAAAAAAAGAAAGATAGCAGAAACATGTAATATCACTGACTGTCT
Source organism: Sialia sialis (assembly GCA_009812075.1). NCBI lineage: Eukaryota > Metazoa > Chordata > Aves > Passeriformes > Turdidae > Sialia > Sialia sialis. The sequence continues at coordinate 3,085,319 of VRYO01002774.1, forward strand.
TCAATTTTTAAGCAGAAGGAAGTGATTTCTCATCAGAAAAGAAAGTATTTTAGAATCTTGCACAAGTATTACATTTCTTTTCATATATACTTAATATAACTTTCACTCACAAAAATACCTTTTTTTCCTAACATTTGTCATTCCCTCGAAATATGAAATTAATTCTAAATGCAATAAAGCAGAGCTATTATAGATATCTTTTCTATTTGAGGAAAAAATTGGCCTAATACAGTAATGCACATAAAGCAAACTTTGACTTCTGATATGTAAGGGAGGCTTTCTCTTGTTGAATCAAAGAGGACAGTGGATGGAACCTTAAAAATTATAGAACCTTTCATTTTAAAAGTTAGGTAAAAGCAGAAACTACAAAAATAAACATAAGAGTAAGATATTAAAGAACTAAGAAATACCTAAAATATTAGAGATGTAATAAAAAAGGAATACTAAGGAAACTTGAGAACATTTACTCAATCATAATGAGGCTTGGAGAACAAGTAAAACACCCCACATGTCCCCAAACTCCAGCCTCAGCAACATAAACAACCAAATCTATCAGAAGATACAGACCTTCCAAGTGTATTTTTTCTCCATAGTTAATATTAATTTAAGAGTGTTATAAATTTCAAACATCACTTGAATGTTCTAGCTGCAGGGGAAGAAACACTGGCTTGACAAAAGTAATGCAAAACAACATCCATTAAAGTGTAAATCAATAATAAAATAAAAGAAGATTAATCAGTTGATTATGCAAAGGGTCTTTTGAAGCTTGGGTTTGGTTTGCATCAGCACAGAAAGAGCTGGGCTGTTGGAAAAATCCACAAAAAAGAAAGGTTCTTGACCCCACATGGTGATCCTTGCACTTCTGTTGACCATTTATTTTGGTCCCAGAGTTTAGCAGCAGCTTTCCAAACCATTGCCCACATCAAAGGCTGACAGTTAATGAGCTGGGGTAATGTGTTCCCAAGAATATTATTAAGGAATAAAATGGAGGCTAAGCAAGCAGGCAGGTGGAAGAATGGTCACTAGAGACGGTGGTGATGCCTGACCCGCACTCAGAGTGCATCAAATTGCCCTGGCTGACAGGTGTCCCACACATGACCACTAGCATTTGCTGTTTGTGTGGAATGGGCTCAGGATGAGATGACCAAATCTCCAGTTCAGCATCCATCAGGTTGCAGGAGCTCACAGGCCCAGTGACACGAACAGAGCAGAGGTGCCAAAAAGGAAAAGGGTTGGTGGTACCACAGCTCCACCACCACAACCTGCTCCTCCCTACCACCACAGCTTTGCTGCTGCTGCTGATGTTCAACACATTTTTTTTTTTTTAATGTTGCTGTCTTCAGCTCTTTCCTGTTGATTCACAGCTTGACAAGGAAAATGGAATGCATCTCATGTTGCAAACACTTCTCCATCACAATCATTTGAGGTAAATTGTGCTACTTCAAGGTACTGAGATGACTAATCTCAGTTGCACTTCTATCTTACTTTGCCAGGCTTTGGAAACATTTAGCAATGCTAAACACAAATAAAAATATGAGAGCTGCCAATTCTATCACTCGGAATGTATTTTAAAACTAAGATCCAGCTGCAGGAGGATCCCTTCATTTGTTTCTAACCTTTTAATATTATCTTGAGTGGTTTTTTGGTTTTTATTACAGTTTCAGGATTTGAGATTGACCAGGTCCAGAGTTTCCTGGTACTTACATTGGTATATAAGGAGTTAACAGCGTCAACACATGGGGAAAAAACTTGTTTTGCCAGATTAAACACTTTGTGTGGGAATTTTGTGAATGGTTTTCCCTAGGTAAGACCTTGTGGAAGTTATTTGTAGATTATACTCCAAGTGAGTACGTCAAGTGTGGGGTATTAAGGTAACTCTACCCAATTTTCCTAAGTATTCTGGAGGACTTTGAGAACATGAGAGGCAGAAAGGGAGAATATGTGGTGGTGGTGAGGTTTTTCTGTTCATTTGGGGAACTTTGATATTATTTGTTGTTTTCTTCCCCCCCAAATCTACTCACCTGGTTGCCTCACATGTCTTACTGCTATAAAAACACAGCATCCCACTTCCATCTCACCTGGGCAGTAAGAGCCATGCTGCTGGAACTGTGCTCCACCCAGCACTGGTTTATAGCTGGGTTTATGCTCACATATATTTGCACACTGAGGGGAACCTTTTGGACAAGGACAATATAATTCATTTTGAGGAACATCTTCTTCCTGTTTAACAGTTAGTATAAATTGAAATTCCTCAAGGGAGCCAGGCATGATATTTTTCATTTTCTCAGAATCCATAAGGTTTGTTGCTAGATTTATTCCTTTATTATTATTGATTGTATAAGAGCTGAGGATGGGGCTGAGCTAGAATCTAAACACACTTTTTTCTTTTTGTTTTTAAGTACAGGTTTCATGTCAGTGTTATTGATTTTCAAAACAAAAGGGGTACTGAAACCTGAATTTTTCAAAAAAACTTTTGAGCCAAGAATGCACAGCTCATTCGCCTGGATAACACTTGAACTACAATTCTTTTTTATTCAACTCCACTCACTTTCTGTTTGGAATTCCAGTTTATCTTCCTGCTCCTGGTTGGTTAAAGAACATCTAGTGTCACACCCAAAAATCACATCTCATGTTAGAATCAACAAAAGCAAAGCAAAAAAATCAAGCATAAAACAAAATACCCAGCCTTATTTCTGTAATACTTAGGAATTCTGAAAAATTCTTAAATGTAATGCTCAAAAAATCCTTAAATTTAACCCTTACAGTATCACACAGGTTCAAAACTGAAACAAAATACTGCATGAATGGGACAAAAACTAATATAAAGCTATCTTATATGACACACTTATATACACCTTCATTTATTTATTAATTTAAAATAATTATAAAGCTGTCTTACATGATACACTTATATACACTTTCATTTATTTATTCATTTTACTTTTACTCTTTACTGTGGGGCTGGGGGGGCCCTGGCACAGATTGCCCAGAGAAGTTGTGAATTTCCCATCCCTGTGAGTGTTCAAGGCCAGGTTGGACAGGGCTTGGAGCACTGGGGCAGTGCAAGGTGACCCTGCCCATGCTCTGTGAGGTCCCTTCCAACCCAAATTATTTGATTATAATGTCGCAGGCTGTTGCTTAGGGAGAGCTTTCAGAAGGACACAAACATAGGAGATACAGAATTAAGGACATTCTCTTCCTCTCCTCATTAGGGAGGGGAATAAGATGCAGCATGTTTAAAATCAGTTTGTTCTCCACTATCTACAATCTTTTACTAATCTGTCTGCTTAACTCTAGAGATAAATCATCATTATCAACAGTCAATAGCTGGCACTACAAAAGATCAGGGACATTATTCTTGCTCAGGACAAGCCCTTGGGAGCTGTAATGCAATCCCTGGCACACAGCTGCACATCGGTGTAGGTTTACACCTCTCCTGACACCTGTGCACAGGGTGCTGCTCATTCCTTGGAGAAGCAGGAGCTGAGACACAACTAGGCTCTTCCTTCAGCACTCAGCGATGGAACAACTCTCTTCACCCTCCTGACTGATCTTTTCATCACCAGATGAGAACAGTGAAAGTCACAGGCTTTGCATGTCACCCATCGCTCGTTCAGCTCAGTCTTCCTCCTGTTCATACCATTTTAGCTCTTTCATCCCTGGGCAGTAACAGAAAGCTCTCATGCATCACTGCCCATGCTGGGTGACATTCAGGGCTGAGCATTCTCTAATCCTTGACAATCATGACTGGATGTTAATCACAATGAGTGCACTGATCACACTGTAGTTTACATCAGATGAGAACATGGCTGTAATATTATTAAATTTAAGTACAGTAATTTCACGCATATAAGACGCAACCTTTTGACTAAAATTTTGATTGAAACCTGGAAGTGCACCTTATAGGCCAGTGAGCCTTATATATGGACAGCGTTCGGAAATTTGCCAACCTGGAAGTGTGAGCCACAGGCACCGGGGGCTGGGCCGCTCACTGCAAGAGCCGCGGCAGCCGGCACCAGGAGTGAGTGGGAGTGCCGGGGCCCACGGCATGGGGAGGGCACCTGGGGCTGCATTTAAAGGCTACCACGATCCGTGAAAAACATTTGCAAATTGACCACCTGCCATAATCCCCATGATCTGTTACTAATTTGTTACTTTGCTGGGCATGGATCCTCGCTGCGCCTTATAATCCGGTGTGCCTTATATATGGACGAAGAATGGAAAATTGCCGACAACCCGGAAGCACACCTTATAATCTGGTGCGCCTTATAGTTGTGAAATGACTGTATTTGGGAAACCTCTGTAGAGTGCATAGAGCACACAGAGCCTCATCTGAGGTCAGCCAGATGCTGCAGCAGTTATGGCCTTCGTTAAGTCAATTAATATTAATGACAAACTAACACAAACTTTAAACAAGAAGCCAATTTTCATTCCCTGACTTTTTTAATGAATTGTATTGTAAATATTTTCAAAGTAACAGTAATCTAACAGGCAGTATTTTTCAAATAATTCATTCACTCCATTTCTAGCTATTTTTAACTTCCTAACAGCCAGGAACGCATTGATTCCACTTTTAATTACTGTTCACAGCCACATCTGCTCCTATACTCAAACAGAAAAAATCAGTTAAACCTTGCAAAGTGATTTTTCACTTACTTTTTAAATCATTAAATAACTGTCCTTTCCTGCATTGTATTTTAAATAGTCCTACAGCTGAGAGAGGGGAGGAAAAAAAACCAAACAATAACTGCTGATTTTGGAAAGTAAGGAATTAAATTCAGTCTAAATTCCTCTTCCTGCGCCTCGTGACTTCCATCAATCACTTTAAAATAATTGTACTGGGTTTCTAACCTGGACATGCTCAATAAAGCACAGACAAGTGAGTGCTGATGAACACTGAGGACATTTTAATATTTGGCATGTACACCTCTCTATCCCAATTTTCCTTGGAACAAATGCTGTTCAAATTTCTTCAAAGAATCAATAATGCTCATTGCCAGAGCCCAGCACTGTTTGAGATGCATATTACATAGGGAGACCAAAAATTTAGTGCACTGTAAACATAGGCAGAAGGTGGCAGGTGAGCTGCAATTAAGGTTTTGCTGATGATAAAAAAGAGAGGGAAATAAGCAGACTCTATAGTCAGTAAATGCTGGTGCTGTTGCACAATCACCCCTTTTGTCAGAGAAAACTGCAGTACTAGGCTCTTGTTATGCACTATTAGCCTAAGGAAGGGTGGTTTACATTTCCAGCAGCCCAAAATGCTGCCATCCCATCTGCCTTCCCTCAGCTCTTACTGCCTCCAGAGCCTTTCCAAACTTCCACTGCTATCATTTAGATCTTACTCTCATTCTTTGAAAAATCACATCATACATTCTTTGTTCTTGCTAACTGCTTTTATCTGGGAATCAAAACTGAAAGCAGATCTTTGCCATTTTTTTTATTCTTCCTTGCATCACACCTGGCAGTGCACAAACTGGTGAGGAGTGAGGTGTTTAATGGAAACACAGAAAAATCTTCCTGCAAGGGTTTATCTCATGGACAGGTAGGAAGCCAGGCTGTTCTTCATTCCTTCATGTATCCCTCCACCTGCACCAGCAAAGTTTTATATTGTAGCTGACTCCATAAAAAGATAGAAAGCAAAACCTCAAGAAAAATACCTATTTTCCTTTTCTTTCCACACCTTTCACAACTTCCTTCATTTTCAGATTTCTGTCCTTATCTCAGGGTTGGAATTGCTCACTACTAATTATCCAATAAAAATAGAGTTGAAGTATTAAATCCATCCCTAGTTAACCTAATGTCTTTAATAATAATAAAGAAGATTTTGCACTAGGGATAAATACTGTATCTCATTTTCCCACTCTTACAAGTCTCCTGTCACTCCACACTGATTAATACTGCTACTAAGATACTGTTCCCAGTCAGCCACTAAAGTAGTTTGGTTATTCTTACTAATTCACCAATAAAATGCAGCCTCACAGTGCAATAAAGAAGGTTTTGTTGCTTGTGGGGTTTATTGGCAGCATCCATTTGTCCAATTTGTCAAGAGATTTTCCCTATTTTTCTGACACTATTGCCAAATAAACCTCTGGTATGGAATATGGTGTGAAAGCAGTATCTGATCTCATGCCAGGTGTTGCTGGCTTCTCCCTGGATACTTGGCAGAGACTGATGGCACGGACAAGTATCCATCCCTAGAGGTTAAGAGAAAGTGGATGCTGCAACAACCTCCTCACAGAAGGAAAAACAAAATTCAGAATACTTCATTTTCTGAAAGAGAAGAGCACCCTCCAGCAGTAGGAGTCACCTGTGCTCTTAAGAGGTGGAAAATCCCAGCACCAGCAAGAGAGGCTGCTGTTCCTGCCACAGAGTCACAAACATGCAATTTAGCTTCTAAATTTGCAATCTTATGCTAATTTATGAACTTCCCAGTCCACTCTACGGAAAAAAGAGCTGGAGATGACATCTTCCTTACAAATACAATCACTTGCAATTACAACAGCCTTGTAATGGGTGTTTTAATTAGAAAAGTCCCCTGAAATTCTCCTGTACACCTCCCTGGAAAAAGGCAACACCCTTCCCTATGATATACCCAAGATTTTACTAAAGAGACCAGTCAAAATGCTCCAGAAAGAGAGAAACAAGAAGGATGCTTAAAGTCTTTTCAACAACAACAAATGTACTCAAATAGTCAAGTATAGACATGTAGATACTACTGCTCAGTCACTCACTCCATTTGGGCAGCATTACAACCACTGAGGCTCTTCCCTTTTAGTTTGGTCTTACTCCTTGTGACTAAGAGGGATTTGCTGGGGCCCATCAGAAAAGGCAAAGAAACAGCAGCAGAAGAGCTGCCAGAGAAGCCAACACAGCATGGGGAGGTTTGGGATCAAACACTACACAGCAAGAATTTAAAAAACAGGACAACTCAGTTCATTAAGGGATTGGACAGGATTTTTAAACTGGATGTTACAGCTTTGGATTCTGAATCCTGTCTCACAGGCAGCCAGTGTGACTGTCCAACGCTGTCCTCTATTGGAAACAGTGTACCAGACCACCTGGAGCACAGCTAGGCATCCTCTGCCTGTGCTCGTAGGAAAAGGCTCATCACTTGTTAGGGCTGAACATCTGCTGTGATTCTGCTGATGTTGTCTGTGGGGGCTTCCTCAGCATTATGCATCACTCACAAGTTGTTCCAAAATATCATTGGGCTTTGACTTTGCTTTGTGTTTATTGGGTACTGGTAGCAGTAAAAAGGCTTTGCACAAGAGAGCTATTGAATTAATACAAGCAGATTTATTGTGCAGGCTTTACAATCTTTCTTGTGCACCAAGCTCAAAATCTCTAACACATTTATTAGGAGAAGGAATCCTGACAGAAATGCTGCGAGATGCCCCATAAATATCCTGGTGCCTCTGCAGAAGGGGAACCCAGTGACCTTCTGGAAGGGGTGCCATTCGTAACTCCACCTACTTGCGGAGACAGGACCCAGCATAAAGCATCATTTTTAGAGTTTTCATCTTTGGAGACTCAGGGGATAAAAAAGCTGATTCACAGTTGCTGCAGAAAAAGGATGACAGCTCATGGTGTGCCAGGAGGAGGATAACAATGCAGGGGCTGGCAGATACCTGCCTCTTGCACATCCAACCTAAGATCTGGAAAATAATGCAGGTGTTGCTGCAGCATGGAAAAGGGGTGCTCCAAGGCAGACCAAAGGTTTCCAATAGCACAAATGCTGCCCATCATCTGCCATCTCCCCCAGAGCTGCACTTACTTCCTGCCCTCCTCCTCAAGGAAAGACATTCCCCTGCTTCACCACATGGCTTGCCATCTTTCCCTCCATCTATTGCTTTTAAAACTCACATTTTTCTATTTTCAGTCTCTATTGTCTTCTTCAAGGGCTTTATCTTTCTATCATAATAGAAGGAGATGGGGAATATTGTCAAACTCTGGCTGGTTTACCTTTTCTAATGGATGTTGTTTGGGCAGGCTTGAAGGGTCAGGCATTTGTCTGCTGAAACAGCCACAGCACAGTGGGAATGGACCTGGCTGGGATAAATCGTGGTTTAGCCTCAACAGCTTATGCAGGGGGCATCAACCTGACACCATGGGAAGCAGAATACTGAGAGGGAAATACCTGGTCAGGTTACAGCAAGAAGAGCAAGTGTATCCATGAGAGTCTGTACATTAATGGAGTTATTCTATAATAGGTCATGTTTCTGGTTCTTGTTCTCAGTTGGTATGGGATTTGTCACATGCAAGGTCATGTTTCTAGTTCGTGTTCATGACTGGACCCCTGCCCTCAGATACCCTTACATATTGTTAGGTTCGCCACATCCCCTCATCTTTGGATCTTGCCCCTGAGATCATGTGGCTTCTACATTTGTTATTTTATCCATTATACTTCAGGCAAATTCATTGCTCCTGTCCCTCTGTTTGTTCTGTGTTCCCTACGTTTGCCACATTCCCCCAGCTGGACCAGGCTCAGGGTTGCAGTGAACCGGACTATGACACAGCACCTTTCCCAAAGGGCAACTAGCCCAGTCAAAATGGGCTGTGAGATGAAGGAAAAATAACATAACTTCTTTCAGGGTCTGATTTTACATAAAGGGATGTCTTCCTGCTGATGCGTGACCAGGTTCAGGTGATTTCTATTTAAGAGGGAAGGTGCTGTTTGTCACCACTGCTCCGTCATCTCTTCCCTCTTGATGCCAGTGCTGGTGACACTGTCCCCAGCAAGACCGTCTAGAGTAGGGAGAGTTTACACTGCTATTGTGAGGGGCCTTGCTGTGATTAGTCTCCTAAATTGCTTTCCATGGTCTACAAGAGACATAACAAATGGCTAATTTAATAAAATTGTGTTGGTTCATTCAGCCATAGAAAGAAAGATAATAGTAGCTGATTCTGGAAAAAATTGGAAGGCACTTGGGTGTCATGAGCTCAAAGTTCTGATAATGGGAACAGCAATTTCCGGATTTCAGCTGGTCCCTGCCTCCTCCTCCCCATCTGCTGCACTGATGTACTGTTGTGGAGGGAGGGAAAAAATAGAGTGGAAGTGCTCTAGCTAAAGAACAGTTGCAATGGGGATATTGAACCCTGCATAGGTTCTTACTATCAGAAATTGCCCTGTGCAAACAGCATAAAGGGCTTCCACAAGAATCACGGAATCCGTAAGGCTGGAAAAGACTTCTAAGGTCACAGAGCCCAACCATTAGCCTAGCACTTCTGGGTCCACCACTAAGCCATGTCCCTAAGGACCACATCTATGTGGTTTTTGTTAACACTTCCAGGGATGATGATTTCACAACTCCCATGGGCAGTCTGTCAATGCCAACAATCAGCAATTCAGGAACGCTAAATCCAACCCTTCATTCTCTTCTCTCCCTACTACAGAGGTGCCAGTCCTAAAGTTAAGCAGGACAAACTTCCTGCTCCAGTCCAGCACCAGCTCTTCATTCCAACAGTGAAAGCTTTGCTGTCAGTTTTAGGGAGCACAAGAATGAACTCTGACTCTGCGTGGAGGATATCACCAGATATGGGACTCTCACAGCAGACTGGAATTGCTCTGGCTGTGGGAATGACACAGGTTAGAGTAGAGACAGATCTGGTAGCAAAAAGCATGAGAAGCCATAGGTCTGCCCTGCTTCAGACCAGGACATAGACATAGACATAGACGCAAACATATTGAATCAAAAAACACGTTACACAAAGCAGTGCCAGAGGTAGAGCAGATTGAATTTTTCCACTGGATGTTACAGATTCATAATCATCACTTTCAGTACTGCAACAGCAATCAAGGTTAGATTGCCAGCTTCCACATTACTTTAAAGGTGAAATGAAATGTTAAAATAAGGAATTGAAAGGGCCCCTTCCACTTCCTTTTATCAAAGAATAAGTCTGAGTAACTCAGAGAAGCTCACTGCCAAATGAGCAAACAATTTTGTCACATAATTTTGTTGCTGCAAGATCTTTAATAGATTTTTAAACAGTCCTTACCCAGTGACCTTTAAACAATTTGCACTTATCATGTGTAAATTCATTATTTCCTAAAATGTTTTGATTTTGTAATTAACTTGAATGCACTACTTGCATTCAATCTAGATTCGGAATGAAACTGAGTAGTACTGAAGGAAATGCGAGTATGATGAACAGACCAGTTTTCTCACTCTATCATTATGGCTGTATGAAAACAAAGGGTTTTCCCTGGGTGCCTGCAGCTGCCAAAACCTTCCCACCACCTGTGAGTGCCTCTGCAATGACAGAGCAAGGCCCAACCTGGCTTAACAATGCTTCTCCCCATCAGAACACACTCCCAGCTGTGCTGATGGCATCACCTCTGGGCAAAACATCTGCACAGCTGTCCTGGTGCCAGCAGGCAAAATATGTGCCAGGAAAAACAAAAGTTTACAATGTCTACTTTCCTGTGGCACTGCTATGTGTGGATTTTCTGGTGATGGGTGTCCCTCTTCCAGCCTACAATTTCTTCTGACAAATTTTCCTGGAAATTTTAAGCCCATCCATTTCAGTGTCAGAACACACTTGAAACAGGCTTGAAAGTCACAGGGGAAGCAGAAGGGCAGATAGGAATTTAAATGTGGTTTTCTTAGTTCTGTCTTTCCTAAGGAATTTTTATAGGTCCAAAGACCATGAGGGTTTCCAGGAGAGCCCATTTCAGGTGCTCACGCACCATTCCTGTGCCATTTCCCAGGGAGAGTGTTCAAGATCAAGGATATGGGATATCACAAAAACCCACTGCTCCTCCCTGCAGACATTCCTTCCTGCTCCTCTCAGCCAGATCCCTGCATCATGCTGGGCCTCCCTTCTCCTCTCTGAATCTCTCTCCCTTTCTTGCCACCTTCTCCACCATATTAGGAACCTTGGTAAATCCCTGGGGCACTGTTGGGCAGAAGACCCCACCCTGAGTAGTATTTGCTTTTTAAAGAACTGCAACACCCAAATCAAGAACAAATAAAGCAGACAGGAAACATCCATTACTACCAACACTAGAAGTCATGCTGGAGCTGTGAGAAGCACCCACTGACCCCAGCAGCATCCCTTTTATCACCTGATGATTTTGCAAGAAGGGGCTCTCATGCATCTGATAAGGCACAAACAGAAACAAAGTCTCCAAATAATGAAGGAAAAAAAGCCAACATAAAAAATCTGCTATGTTTGAATCCTTGCAACTTCTTAGTAAAAGAGTCTCAAGTTTACCAGCTCCCCGCCAAGCCCTTGGCACCTGAACACCTGCACACTCCATCTGTCCCTACCTTCACAGATCACCTCCTGTTTCAATCACTCACCAGCAGCCTGTCCCTCACTGCTTCCTTCAAACTACTTGTCTCTCCAGACCAAATGGGACCAAAGCACTCCAGTCTGCACAGTCTGATTTCAGTCTGCTGCAGAGCGTAACCTTGGAAAAAACAAGCACTTCCCAGCAAATGGCTTCTCCATGTTCTTCATGCATTTTCTTATCCATAAAAGCTTGTGCTGCGGTTTACTTGGCATTTAGGAGGCCTGGATAAAAACGAAAACTTCAGTAGCAGCAGAACTGAGAGGGGGAAGCACATCAATTGTGTCCCTGTAATTCAATGGTTATTAAAAAAAACAAGGGCTTGGGAGGTCTAGACATAGAAAGGAAGAATTGGGCATAGATGGAAAATATAACCTCTGATGACTGACAAGTGAGGTTATATAGATGAATTCTAATGAGGCAGTTTTGAATAATTCATACCTGGGGTTCAAGGTAAAATGGTTTAACCTGATACTTTGGTAGTTGCGCTGTCTTGCTGGCCTCAGGAATATTAGCTCAAAGAACAAGATCTGAACATACTCAGGTTTTAGATGTTAATTTGTCCAGATGTATTTAAAAAAAGAAAAAAAAAATCACAGCTTGCTCACAACTGTCTAAAAATTGCAGCGCAAGCACTGTAGGTTGGATGACTTTCCTCCTACCCAACCCCCAACCTTGCTCTGTGCCCACCAGTGCTTCCACCAACACAACTGTTCCTCGTTATGCTCCAGAGAAAGCTACAAATTGGAGTTTCGGTCACTATTCTCCATATCAAAAAGGGAAAGACATTTCTTAAGGAAAGTTTATAGTTTTGAACTGGGTGCAGTTTCAAAATTTAGGACTGCATTTTAAACTGTTTCATCTTCTGCCTTGCTGAGTCCTTCAGTCATTTTAGATTTTGAAATAGACTTGTACCTTTCGGCAAAGTCCCAATTAACCAGTCCTCCGAGAGAAAGCCCTCTGTTCCTTCAGGAGAAAACCTGGACAACTACCAAAATTATTTTTAACTATGCTGTAACGTGTTGATTCAAATTCCCCTTTCATACATAGCCTTTCAAGTAATATAAAAAATGACAAGTGATAAAAATTGTGAAGCAGTAGCCACTGAGGGCATCAGAAAAAACTCCCTTTCACCAGGCAGGAGATAAATCTAATATTACAAATTGGCACCATAAATATTATACACATTTGCAAAGATTTATACACTTATTTTATCTGAGACAGGCATTTCTTGCTTGCTAAGGCAGGAGAAGGATAATCAAAGGATACCCATCCATCCCAGCTACTGCTGCCTGGATCTGGAAATTTCTGCTCACCTGTTACAATAATGCCAGAGAGCTCTCCAGGGGGTTTTTATCTCGTAGATCACCACGTGCTTATACAAATGTCAATAAATTGGAAGTTTGTCCTAAAGGCAAATTTGCCTCATTCAGTCTGGTGTTTCAGCACTTCTGCTGTACTTGTACATCAGAATTATAATGCAGCTGCTGTATCAAGAAGCTGTAAAACCCAGACACCTTTGTCTATGGTTTCCTTCTTTTTATTCTTCCTTCCTCCCTTGTGAACTTCACATCACCTTTTATACTTTATCATTGTGCTGCATAATTTCTATCTCTGCAGAATTGCTGGGCTCACCACATTGCCTAATATCAAATATGAAATATTGCACTGTGCACCCATGCAAAAGGCCAGTTTTCATTAATCAAATACTCAGAAGAGTCAGTGCTCTGTTATAATAAAAGCTCAGACCAGAGTGTGAGGAAAAACAGATAAGAAGTTCTACCACATGACGTGCTGAAAAAGTTCCCACTAGGAAAATCTCAGCACCTCATTTCAGAGCAGCCATCACCTGGCTCCTGGTGCTGGTGGATCTCTATGCCTCTATCACTAATAAAGGGCAACAGCAGTGAGTTCCTACCTCTCTCTAGTAAATACAGTAATTTCACCACTATATGGCGCGCCCTTTTGATTAAAATTTTGTTCAAAAGCCGAAAGTGCACCTTATAATCCAGTGCGCCTTATATATAGACTAAGTTCAGAAAGTTGATGCCAACCCAGAAGTATGAGCCGCAAGGGGAGCCGCAGCAGCCAGTGCCAGGGGTGGGCAGGAGTGCAGGGGCCCGCAGCACAGGGAGGGCACCTGGGGCTGTGTTTGAAGGCTGCGCCGATCTGTGAAAAAATGTTTGCAAATTGAACACCTGCCAGTAAACCCCGCGATCGCGCAATTCCATCACTAATTTGTTACTTTGCTGCACGCAGATCCTTGCTAAAAAAATAAATAAATAAATAAAAAATGTGCCTTATAGTCAGGTGCGCCTTATATATGGACAAAGTTCAGAAAATTGCTGGCAACCCAAAAGTGTGCCTTATACTCTGGTGCACCTTATAGTTGTGGCATTACTGTACATCCTCCCTTGCTTCCTTGCCTGCTGGCATCAGGCGCTCTAGAATCCTGCACCGGAGGTGTTGCAGTACACTTAGAGGTACCAACGCACTGAGGGAATGAGCTGCTGTAACCACCCACCGCAGAACAGCAACTTCAAGGTGCAGAAAATGATGCTTTTTGTTTTGTAAACATGGTTTAATTCCACCTTGTAACAGCTGAGAGGGTGAGAAGCAGCTACAAACACCTTCAGAGTCACTGAACCCAGTCTGGAGGGACCTGGAATATCCCCCAGCTCCCAGCCTGGAGAAACCGGGTTGTGTCAAAACCAGCTCTTACATTAATGATTTATTCATTAAACATGTCCACACCCACCGAGATGCCACATGCCGCTCACCAAGGGCTGCCACCCCTCCATGCCCTTAACTGTCCACTTCCCAAAAAGAAGTCATTTCCCAAAACAAGTCATTTCCCAAAGTGACATGTCTAACTGAATTCTAAATTTTAATTATATTTTATGCAGTACTGCAGAAAAGTGGACACTGAAAGATTATCTGACTGTGAGCTTAGCAATAGAAAACCATAAATCATGCTGGCAGGTATATAGTTTCCTTGTGAGGTAGTGCTTGTGGGAGTAGCTGTTCACTAATAGAGGCATTCGTTGGAGTCCCAGCTCAGTGGGTGCAGTGACTGTTGACTCCACTGTAGCATCTCCATCCTGGATTTACAGCCTTTTCCCACGGGATACAGAGGCAGAGGTGAAGGTCTGTCACTACCAAAGGTCATCTGCATCACCCAGCAAAGGGTTTGGGGGTTGGATCCTATATGATAAAAAATACTGCTATTAATAATAATGAATACATAAAGTAGTAAATAAATAAAGACAAAAGTAACAGGCAGCAATAATACAGAGAGATTACTTGTTGTTAATTAAATCTGCAGCAAGCACAATGACAGGAAAACAGTAAGAAATTAATTTATTGTCTATATAGCAAATGAAACTAATGGATGTTTGGGCCATTTTTGACAGCAAAGGGAAAAAAAGCCACATGAAGCAAGAAATTAGACTACTTTTCCAGACTCTACAAGGTCTGGAAAATTTGACAATTAGGCATAACTATTAGCAAATCATTCAACAGATAAAAATAGGGCTTGTGGTCACACTGCTGGATTCTACCTCACATTCAGGTACATTAATGGAACTTTACGCAGGATTTTGCCAGATTTATGAGCTCTATTCCCAACTGGAATAGATGGAGCTCAGTGGAACTGGGACAATTTATACTAGCTCAACTTTAATGCTAAAAACAATGTTTGCTTGTGAATAGATCCCTTGTGCCAAAAGATGAGCTGGTTTCAAACTTTAAAAAATATTGTATGTCTTCTTCAGCTGTGAATCAAGAGGAATGTACAGGACAGTTTTCCTGAAGCTACTGTTTTAAAACAGGGAGAGCCAAGACATCTAACTCTCAATTTAAGGAGTTACTCTTGAAATACTTTTTTTTCCTAACAGTAAATGGCTAAAAATCCACAAATCCAACTGGGTAAAACTATAGAGGAAAGGGTATTTTGCTTTAGAGACACTTCAATGCTTGATTTGTGCCATTCAGATTTAATGTAAAACACAAAATGTAAGCAGAAATATATAAACGTTGAATTTTTTCACACCACCATACAAACAGTGGTTTTGTTGGTCAAGTAAACTTGCAATTGTTAACTTTCCTAACTAAAAGAAAAGGAGCTAAGCACAAGTAGGTGTGGAAACATTTCAGGAAGGAGTTGGAAAAAGTAGGTCTTTGTGTATTTTGCATATTAATACTGCTTTCAGTGTTCTCAAGGCTCTTACATTTAATTGCAGTGGTTTCAACCACATCAGGATAATCAGTCATTGCTTTAGAAATGTAATTAACTCCTACAAGAAACTATTCATGAAGAGAATTAAGAGATTTTACTGTCTGAGGCTAAACTTTGGGTTACTTATAGATTGGGTTTTTTCCTACTTGCAGAGCTTTTCTAGTGTTGGCACATGATCTTCTAGCTCTGCTGGTGTTGCTCAGGTTATCTGGCTGCTGAGGATGAGAACAACCAGACCTTGGCAGGAAACAGAGGACAGAAGGACATTTTGCAGAGTTTTTGGTCTTTTTTTGGGTGGGGTGGGGTTTTCTGATGGGAGTCAAAGGGAGGTGAAGGCAGATAGTCTTTGTGCTCTGGGGCTTTCCAGTAGTTTTACAATATATATTCTGCAATTAAAAAGAAACGAGGATAAATTTAACTCAGTAATGAAGCTGCACACAAAGAGGCAGATTTTATCTTACTCAAACTCCCCAAAAGTCCTGACTGACAAAGCCTTTGCCTGTGTCACGTAGGCGATGCAAGACAGCTTCCAGTCAGAAAACTGGGAGTTGTTTCCCATCCATGGGGACAAGCACAAAGCCAGATAATATCTAGTTGCAACAAATACCATATTTTACACCTGTGGAAGGACCACAAACTTAACTCTGTCAAATTCAAAATACAGAGATTCTAAAACCCAACTTAAAGACTCAGTTAAAACTTTTTTTCAGAAAAGTCATAAATAAAGTCATAAATTGTAACAAGAAGTTCTTCTTCACCAGACAACATCCTAGTCAGCTTCTATTATGCTCTGACACACAATTGAAAGGGGTGTTAAAAGACAAATATGCACCAGTTATTTTATTTTATTAAAGAAGCCTTGAAAAATAATCTTGACACACACTTCAAACAAGATCGCAGCTTTGCAGCTGCTTGAACTGTGGCATTTACTATGCAAATAAAAATAAAAGCAAGGGAGAGAACCAGCAAAGGGATAGTAAACAAACATTTCTGCCATTTAACTTTCTCTGGACCAGAGACAGAGTAGTCATTAAAGAAGAGAAAATTCAAAATAACTTTTCCTTAAAAAGTTTATGTCAAAGCACCAGCTCATTGAGAGCTCTTCTTGCTCTAATTTGCAAGCACAGCTTGCCATGGTGTTGCTGACCCAATGAGGTTTGATGCCCATGAGATGTTCCAGGCAAAGAGTAGCATCTCCCCAAAAGAGGGGTGAAAAATCTCCCAGCAAGGAGGGGATTGGTACCTCCTTCTCCAAAACACCCCATATCACCAATTTCCCTGTTAGCTCCTCAACAGCCCTGTAGTCACATGGTGAAGTTTTAACAGATGGAGCAACCAGCTGGAAGTTAGGTACTTCTTTCCCTATAGCTGGACACATACAGAGCACTATTAAATTTTAAATTTTAATCAGAGAATGTCAAGTTCAAAATTACACTTAAGCCTCTGATTTTAAGGTTTGGGGAATTAAAATATATTATCAGTCATAAATGTCCTTTATTTGAAGGAGAGGGAGTGTGGTTCCTGTTTTACAAAGCAGGCACATAGGCAAGTCTTTTGCGCTCTACCCTCACAAAACATGGGAATTTCATGTGAAATACTTGAAGTAGGGTATCACACTGCCAGCCCAACTCAATGACTGTCAAAAATAAAATAACAAAAAAAAATAAATAGGCAAAACCAGCCATACCAGAGGCTTTTATATGCAAAACCTTAACAATATCAAGCATAACTCAAACCAGCATTTCAGCTGCTCACAAGCCTTTCCTGTAAATTCTCATGAGCTCTCAAATAATATCTCATAAAATAACGTCTCATAGAATATGACATAATGTGACCAGAGAAACACCCTACTCAGACCCTCATGAGATCATCACTATCTCTCCTGTTCCTATGAGCCAATTACCCTCCAGTTACTGTGACATAACACGTCCACACCTGGCATAAGGGCACAGGGCAGATCCTGAGCTCAACCCATTGTGCCCTGGGGCTGCAGCAGCTGAAGGGCTGCAGTGAAAGTGATGGGCAGATGAAGGTGAGACCAACACCTCTCCTGATGTACTCTCACAGCATTCCCACACTTCGGGAAGATGAGGATGGAGACTTCAAACCTGCTGTGCCCCTCTGGTCACAGGGGCTCCAGGAGTTTATAGCTTATTTTATAGGTATCATCAGCCACCGCTGCCCTAGGTAGGATTTCTTCATCTGTTTTTGCTATGTATGGTAATGGGATTTTAAGAATTCATTCTCAGACAATAATTTTCATATTTGTGAAAAAAATATGGGACTCTCTGAACATATAGGCAGAGCAGGATATTAAAATTGTAATAACTCTTACTTCAGAAACTACCAGTTTTTGCACTCAAGAAAGGAAAGGAGCTTCTAAGGGGCATGGGGGTTTTCAGTAAAACTTCTGTGACTGGCTTCAGCTCTGCTGGGAGAAGCTACCCACCCAGGGGTCATGCTCAGCATTACAGAGTTCACAGGACACAAAGTTCTCAAACATCTGCTTCTGTTATGGGGATTCTTTCTGCATAGTGATGCTGAGATCCAACCTGATCATGACAGTCATGATTCCACTTGAAAATCTTGGATTTTTTTCTTTTTTATCCTTTTTTTTAATTTCCTTAAGAGAGAAATCCATAAAACAGAAGAGACGGGACTCAGATTTGTGCAATACAGTCACTTCTGCTGTAATCTTTACTTCTTTCCTGCCATAACTAGAGAGGGACCTAAGATGCAGAGCTTTCACTTGAATTCCTTGCATTTCAGCAGAGGGAGGTCCAGTCTCCTGGCACCAGCCTGCTGCAGGCAGAACCCAAGCCATGGAGCATCAAAGCAAGTGGCTGAAGGGAAAAGGGAGTATCTGCATCAGCTGCCCATGTGGAGATCCAGAATTTTTAACACAGAAAGAAACAAAAGACAAAGAATCTATAGGATTATTGAATGCAACTTCTCACCTCACAACTTCCCACAGAAGTTGAACTTCAATATCTGCTGTGACACAGAGCAGGTAAAGCCCCAGCCCCCTGATCTTGGCTCAGGACTAACCTGAGATGAGGATTAACCCAAAGGAGTAATTAGAGTCCACAATCTCTCGACTGCCACCAGGGTACAATCTGAGTGACCAGAGGACTGGATGAATAGCAAAGTCTGCCCTCTTTTGAGAAGATTCCCAGAGTCAGGGTAAGTCACACAATTTGGCACACTTGACATAAATAAAGAGAAACACCTCTGGATTTCCATTTCTGAGCTCAAATAGTCCTGACAACCTAAGAAAATGAAAAAAAAATGCCAAGTGTGTATATATAGAAAAGTACAGGGCTATTGCTGACAGAGTCATCACCTCACACCCTAAGTAAACTTTTCCAAGAGATTCCAGCTATACAAAGGGAACAAGGGCCTGGAGTAGCAGGACAAAAGAGAATGGCTTCACACTGACAGAATAGAGGGTTATACTAGATGCTAAGAAGAAATTCTTCCCTGTGAGGGTGGTGAGCCCTGGCACAGTTTGCCCAGAGAAGCAGGGCAAAGAAGATGTGCCCCATCCCAGAAGTGTTCAAGGACAGGTTGCATGCAGCCTGAAGAAATCTGGTCTAGTGGAGCAGGGAGTTTGGAATGAGATGAATTTTAAGATCCCTTGCAACCCAGATAATTCTATAGTTCCATGATTAGGCATGTAAGAAACAATACCGTGGTCATTACATAAACAGATGGAGCTTTTACGAACAAAAAAAATTGTCCCTCTCTACATAAGGTCATGTCTGCTACAGAGGATTAGAAAACCGTGTGGAGACAAAATAAATTGTCAAAAATCCGCTTCTGACCCCTCACACAGCCCTATCATACCCTGCCAAGGGCTCTCAGCCCATTTGCTTCAGAATTTGAGAAAAAGACAACAGAGATGTATCCATCCAACAGATCACGTGCTGATAATAAACTAATCAGCCATGAAACACTCAAGGGATATTTTGTACAGCACAAATGAGATTGTGATTTCATTACACAGATAAACAGATTCAGAAAGATCCACCTAAATACTTATTTATAGCTTTGTCATAAAAGTTAGCAATAAATACTGTTCTAAATTTATGTGGTCTATCTTCCAGTTTATCAGTGAAGGGCAGGATGCAATTTCTAATTACTCATATATTAGATTTATTCCTAATAAAAAAGATTTATTTTTTTTTATTTTCGCAAGACACTTAGTGAATGCTTTGATGATTGAGAGCCATTTTTAACAAAACTTGTCATTTAACTTCAAAATATATTTTCCTCATATCTAAAAATATCTTATAAACAAACAAACAAAACAAAACAAAAACAAATGGAGGAAAGAGCAATGAAGTTAAGCTGTTGATTCTCCCTATCCTCCACACCACTGAGCAGGAATTCAGACAGGCTTGGGTCACTTCACCTTTTGGAAGCTCATTTCTTCTACCTGTTCTGTCAGCTACAGTCCTTCCTCCAGCACTCCAGCCTAGGGAAGCACAAGGTTTATTTAAGCACAGCACATGGGCCAGTCTGCCTTCCTATTCATCACATTCTGGCATGAAGTCTCCTGATAGTTTTTTGTTCATTTGTCCATAGACTCAAAAAAAAACCATGTAAAGCCTGAAAGGCAGCTTGGGAAAGGTTAATTAGTTTCATTGACCATCTGTTTGTGGTGTGAATAAATGCTGAGAATAATGTGTAACAAATGGCATCCACAAGGATTAAATACATCAGTTCTATGGATTAGAAAGAACCTATGGACTGTGTAAATGGAGTACAAATCTGTGTAACAAAAGCCCTACTGAGCTGTGGAGACTGTAACCTTTAGGGGAGAAATGGGGATTCTCAGGAAGTCTGAGGTGAACTATGAAAATATAACTATTTGACAGTTCAGTAAAACTTGAGCAAACATATGGAGAACACTTGGAGGACAGTGACTGATTCTAAAAAGGAGCAACAAGCCTACAATATTTTCTGGGTTTTTATTTTCTCTTTGTCCTACCCCATACTGAAGCAGTACTTTTAAGAAGTTCTGTACTAATAAAGCTAAGACATTTAGGTTTTAATGCTCTTTCCCATGTTTTCCTTCTCCTTTTCTTTTAGTTTTAGAAGAGTTCAATAGACCTCACTGAATGTGGCTCCATCTCTCTGAAAACCATGATCCTTGGGAGCCAAGATCACCCAGCTGCTTCTTGAAACAAACATCATGGGTTATCAAATCAGAGTTATTTGAATATTGGACAACAGAAACTTTTCAGAACTGTCTAAATAACTCAAAGAGGTACATGCTTCCTCTCAAACACAACAAAGCAGTTAGGAACAATCGTGAAGTCCTTCAATGAATTGTGGTTGTCTTTATCTGTGGTTGTCTAAAATCTATGATGTAGATAAACCTCATACCTTTAATCCACTGACAATTATGCAGCTCAATTCCAGAAAAGAGGAATGCTTGATAAACAGATGAAGTTGCAAGTGAAAGTTGAGGCATTCTCCAAACTGTGGAGAACAAAGGTGTCTCTGATTGAAAGGCCGTTTTAACGGCATCTCTGAGATGCGTCATCTGCTTCAGCCAATTTTGCATCATCAGTACATTATATTGTCTGTATATAACAACTGGACAGTGTTCCAAACCAGAAAGCTACAGCAAAATAAGCACATTAAATTGTTGTAACTTTCTCCCAAAATTCCCAAGCGTCTTGTGGCAGAAATAAGTCCAGGCTGCTTTGTGCATAGACCTTCTTGAGATGAGCAGCATCAATCCTTCCATCCTTACAGCATCCTGCTGGTGTTATTTTAACAATACCACAAAACCTTGTTTTGATTCTTGTTTGATTAGCAGAATAGGGACGTGCACACCAGACCTTTAGACCTGTAGGCATAAGAACTGCTCAAGAACAGATCCCCCAAAGGAAATCCTCTGCAGCAAGAAGATAGTTTTAAATTTTGCCTCTAAAGCCTACTGAAACCATGATAAATTTCACCCTAACATGACTGGAAAGAAGGTCCAGACTCCAGTAGCTGTGCTCCAGGTCAGCTTTCTTCTGTACTAGTGTGTGTACCACAAAAATCTCTTAGTAACAGAGGTGTTAAAAGTCCTGTCTATTCTAACTACACAATGATGCATAGACGGCTGAAATCAGCCCCACTGGTCATGACACAAACATAACAAGAATAAAATTAAGTGAAATGTAATCTTTCCTCAGAGAACAGCTCCTCTTTTCTCTTGAGCTTCCTAGGGATTTACAGTCGGTATAAATGACTGCAGCGTTAGTGTAAAAATTTATTAACTTAGGGGGAATCTTATAAAACTAAGAGAAGAAAATAATTCAAGCATATTAGAATAATCTCAAAGAAAACCAACAAGAAAAAGTCCTATGGGGAAAAAGGAGAAATTTTATACCAGCAGGATTCATATTAGAGAGCTTTCAAGCCTATTATTTCAGATGAACTCCCATTGCTAATGCAGATAGAGAAAAAAAGCTCAGCAGAGATGGATGTTCTGCCAGAGCCACAGATGAGTTACAACAGGTCTTAAAATACACCCTCTTTCCTTGGAATAGACTGTTCCTGCACCACAAACCTCTCTGAGACACAGCACTGAGGTGGGGAGCTGGAGAGTAATGACTGCTCTCCTCTGAATTTCATGCTCAAAACCATAAATATCACTCGAAAGGAATAATATTTTTTATATAAATTAGGTAGAATGAGCCATAAAAATAAAAGTTCATTGGAAGACTTTGTCAAGATCAAGCATAGGGGGAGCTCAGTGTAATACCTTGCTCAAAAACCACCCACAGTAGTATAGGAGAAATTGTAGAGATTGAGTGTCCTTGACAGGAAAAAGGTGATTTGTAATGGGGAGAATTTAAAATAAAAGAAATGCTGAGTTTTGGATGTTTCCAAATCTTTTTATGGGATATTTTTTAAAAGCTAATATGAATAATGTCTTCATATGGTGGTTGGACTGTGTCTTCAGAATGTATGTGTAGATAGTAAGAGAGAAACAACAAAAAATACTCTGTGGATAGTGGTCCAGAATGGGTCAAACTTGGTATGATATGATTGTAAAAGTTTTGGTATGACCAAGGCACTGAGGGATGGGTTTCCTCTTCAAGAAGGTAGAAGAGCATTCAAAATACAACATCCATACAGGAGCCAGGTGAGATAGGCTGGTATATTGTCAGATGCTTGAATCAGTTCAGCAGGTTTCGTTTTTGTAAAGTGTTTTGCTTGGTATCTTCATGGGAAATTCCAGACCAGTCCTAGAAAACACTAACATGAGAAGATGAATTTAATAAAAGCACTTTACAAGTTCAAGTGACAAACTTAGATCTCCTCTACAACTGTATCAAGAAACATTAGCTAGATATATGTCCAAATACACAGTGAACATGCTCCAAAAATTGACATGAATGATTAACAATCAGTTTATTAGAGGTGACTGTAGCTAATGTAGTGTCTCTTTCTCACACACTGCTCAAAACAGAATTCCACTGTAAATATAAGAAAAAACTGCACATTGCCTGGTTTCGTGACTTTGCCCTTGAAAGCACTCCACCTGCAGGGCATCTCTCCAGTTTTACAGAACCCACTGGGGACCAACAGCCCATGGGAAGTATTTGATCTACCAGCCTGCTTCCATCTTTTTTCCAACAGAACTGCCTACCCAGAGCCCAAGGGCAGCTCTTTTCACAAACAGTCCCTGTGGGCTATGGGCACTGCTCACAGCTGAGAACCCAGAGCTGAAGCACCATGGTGAACCTTCCCCTTGTTTCTGGGGGCTCATGATTAAGCAAAGCCCCCATGTCACCAGCTCCAGAGTAACCTTGTATGAGCACACACAACCTTCAGCAAACCCACAGATCAGTCACATCCTGCTCATGCACAGAAACCTATACTGCAACATGTCAGAAAGTTGAGATTTACTTATTATTTGTGGCAGAATTATTGATCCCAGGAGCACCTGTAACCTTTGGAAACTATATTTCTCAACAGCACTCAGCAAAGAGAGTGAATAGGATCTCAAAGGACCAGAAGCCTGAGAAATCCAGCATGACTGCAGAACCTAATTTTAAGTGTCTATAGAAATGCATTACCTTTAAAACTAACGACATTTTTTCCTGGCCTTCTCAATGAATCAAGGGAAGCTTTGTCTCTGGAAGCAGAGCCACCTACCTGAAGAACAGTTGTCTATTTTTAAGAAACTATAAGAATAGTAGATGGATTATAAAACCAGGAAGTTAAATTACACGATTCCACAACAGAGGCTGGGAACACCTCTAGTTGTTCATGACATGCCACAGAGGCAACTAAAAACACTCTCAGTGCATATCCATGTTCAAGCTGCAATAAGAAGAAAAAGCCCACAGAACCAAAAGCAATGCAATTCTTCTTAGGAGTGAGTTGAAAGAAAATAAACTCTGATAGAAAACACTGCACCTTAGATTTTTTTAAAACAGATTCCCAGGGATTTATTGTTTATTTACATTAAAAATGGAACAACTTAGGAGAAATATTGTGCTTGAATCAATAAGCTGTAACTTCCAAACCAAGATCCTGTCTGATTATTCCATTTCAGGTAAACCACTGTGTGAATTATGAGAGGGGTCTAATCTATTGCACTATTTGAGAACTTAATTTTTGCATGTTAACTGAGTTAATGATTGATGGGACCACTCAAAGCAGCACATCCACCTTGATTCGGCACTTCAGTTAACTCATTAACAGCCATCCCATCAACTGCTCTCTCCCTGATTCTGGTGTTGCAGAATAATCCTTGCCAGAGCCTCTTAATTAGTCACTGGCCTCCTAATGTAAAGATAAACTGCCAGTCTTAATACTTGCACCAGATAATACAGCAAAACCTCCAAACAACCCCATTTTTACACATTTCCTGTCTGATTTAATCTTATTTGTGCACTAGCTTAAATCTCTCTGCCCTCATTGAATTGGGTTTGTTGATAATTAAGGATGTGATGCAAGAAGCCTCAAAGCACATGGCCAACTTTAAAAAAAATATCTTTTTGATCTGGCATGTTTAATCATCACTAAATTTGTATTTATCCTAACCAGAAGCAGCAGCATTACCTGCCTCAAACTCACTGTCAACCACCTACTTACCTACTTCTACAACCTCCTTGGCATACTCAGATCATCCTGATCTATGGATATGGGTAAATATCTCCCAATCTCATCCTCCACTGACGATACAAAGGTGGGACAACTGCATCCACTTAGGGATAGACCAAATTTTCCTACTCCTCTGTATGCCGATGAAAGTCAAAGGTTTTCTTTCCATTTATGCTTTTTAATTATTTTTTTCTCCATTTTTTACCCTTTGGAAATATGGCCATTCAACCAGAAAATTGCATGGTTCGAATTAAAGTTCAAATTAACAAAGTGATGTTCATGGGGTTAAAACATGGGTCTCAGTGTCAGATATTGCAGCAAAAGGAAAAAAATCTGCTTCTAGAGCACTGAAATTGCCACCCAGCCCTTCACAGGAAGCTATTCCCAAACTTCTCTTAAGATAATTTTTTTCCCTCTTTGTAGTTACACAGCTCCTCTGCATTTCACCTACAATTTATTGAAGTTAAATGAAGACACGTTTTACATTTGGCGCCTATACACAGAACTATGTCCTTGTCACTGTCATGTCAACTCATGTCACTGTCATGTCAACTTATTTCAAAACAAAGCTTATACCACTAAGCCATTCCCTGTTGGCTCTACATAACCAAACTTAGCCTTTCTTTCCTGCCAGATCCTAACAAAGTAAGTTTAGATCACAAATACAGTTTACCAGGTTCCTCATATTCAGGAACTGAGGAATGTCTGACAGACTCCAGTATTCAAATCCACCAGGTAAAATCTCTTTTAAAAGAACTCTAAAGGACAATACCTTTTTGAAAGCCCTTTCACAGAAGCTCTAGGATTTTAACCTGTTTGTGTGGTGGCCTGTTGTGGTTTGATACCAGCCAAAAACCAGGCAGCCAAGAAAGCTGCTTGCTCACCCTCTCTTGCTTTCAGCTGGGCAAAGGAGAGGGCGAAGAAAACATTAATGAAGGGCTTATGAGTTGAGATGTGGACTGGGGGAAAACACTCTAAGGCCAAAACAGGTTCAAATTTAAAGATATAAAATAAATTTAAATCACCTTTTCCCCCCCAGCCCCTCCCTCCTTCCCACTGACAGCACAGGGAGAGAGGTGTGGGAGTTTTGGTCAGTTCATCATTCGAGATCTTCCTCTGTTTGCTCAGGAAGAGAAGTCTGTTCTCTGCTATGCCAAGTCCCTCCCACAAAATGTTCCCAAAACTTCTGTGGCGTGGGTCACTCGTACACAGGGTGCAGTCCTCTAAGGATAGGCTGCTCCAGTTTGGAAGAAAGATCCCTCTCTATCTCTGGAAGCAGCGGCCCTCTCTCTGTTCAGGTCTCTCACCAGATCACAGCTTTGTCTAGCATCCAGCTGCTCCTCCGTGAGGACTTTTCCCATGGGCTGTGAGTGGATCTCTGCATGCCTCATGGACAGTTTGTTTCATCATAGTCTTTACCACAGCTTGCAGAGGAATCTCAGCTCCAATGCCTGGAGCACCTCCTCCCCCTCTGTTTTTTCCCTGACTTTGGTGCTGCCATGTTTTCACTCAAATGCCCTCACTTCTTCCTCTTCTGTGACTAGAAGAAAAGCTGCTGCTCATAGATACCATTGCCAGCAAGTTCCACTAATTCAGATCCTTGTGAGATCCTGCAGTGACGAGAGGTTGATTTTGTGCAGGTTCTGTGTCGGGGAGTCACTTGCCATGTTCCACTGCCGGCCAGGCAGCCCTGCTGTCATCGGGCAGGCAGTGGTGGCTCCTGTGGGGCTGGTGCTATTTAACATCTTTATTCACTGCAGGGCAGCAGGAAGGAGAAGCCACTGCTGCCCCTGCCCTTCCAGCCATAGCATGGCTGGCTAGGTGTGGCTGGGCAAGCGAGGCTCGCTGAGATGGCAGCAGCCACGGCACATCACCCCACAGGTCCGGGGGACAGGCCCGGGGGACAGCCCCTGCTGGCAGCACCTCACCACCCCTGGAAAACCTGCCCCTGTGCCGTTTGGATTTTCTCCTTAAATCTGGCATCACAGAAGTGTAACCAACCTCTACAACTGGGCCAGCAGCATTTCCATCTTCAGAGCCATCAGAGATTGGCTCTGTCAGACATGATGAGAATTTCTAGCAGTTTCTGACAGAAGCCACTTTTGTGGCAGTGCCACTTCAACACGTGGCCTTTGGAGCAGACAATGCATGAGCAAGCTAACATTTTATTTAACAAAAGAAAATCTCATTCAGTCACAACACTTGTCCATTTTGAATCCTCACTGTTAGAGATGTGAGCTGCAATCTTCCCACCTGTATTTGACGTCAGGTTTGTTACTTATTTTAGAATCCACTTTTTTATCTTGGAAATCACACCCCCTTTAATTCTTCTAATCTCCCACGGAATAGCACTTGGGTTGGTAGCACTGGCTGTGAGGCCACAGCAGTACAATCTGTTTTGTTTCTTCATTTCCTGGTCATAATTTTTCTTTACTCCTTTGCTTTTGATGAACTCTATACCCTCACCTTGTTCCCTAACATGATGTTCCTTTGGTTAGATTCTACAAACAACCTGTCTTTGGTAACCTGTGAAATATAACTTCTCAACAGTTTTTCAAATTTTTGAAATACACTTAAGTTCAAATGCAAGTTTAATTTCCTATGTGGTGCCAAACTTCAAAGAGGAGAGGCTGCAAAACCTATTTAAATTTTCATTAAGTCCAGACATTACAAAGGGCTGAAAAAACCCAGGAAAAGGAAGTTGATACCTGCAGAGACTCTGCCACTCTGTGACACCAGAAGGCAGAATCCAAATCTAACTTTGTCAAAGAAATACTTTTTTTTCTGGAGCAGAGCACAGGGCCCAGGGGAGGGGAATAGGGATGGCACTACTGCGAGCTGAGCAGGTCCAAATCTCAGACTATGCACTCTGAGGATAACTCTGAGGACTCCTAGTCCATAAACATGGGTTGCTCGCAGGGAAATTAAAACCAGCTAGTTCAAATTTTCAGATTTCCCTAAAATTTCTATCCAGAGTTCCAGGATACACTGTGCCTCCTGAAAAGGCTATTCAGTGGCGGCAGTCACAGGATGGAATCAAGTCATTTTTTGGTCACAGTATTTACTTTGGAATCTCAAGTTTAAGATATTGCTTTTAATGAAACTTCAATCTGTGTAAAACAAAGATTTGAATATTCTGTCTACAGATCCCATTGTGCAAGAAAAACCACATTTATCTTGCATAATGAAGTGGTTTTTTTAAAAAAAACTCTATCTCCCACTGAGAAGAGATTTCATATATTCTTTCCACATATGTCAAAAAATGTGAAAGGATGGGAATATTTTTTATCCAGTGTATTATTAAATATAATAGTCAGCCACCTCTAGAACCCATCATTGATTGAGATAAATGAAGCTATTAAAAAAAAAAATCCTAATGAAGTCTCTTTGGTGCTTCTGAAACTCAGCAGTAAAGATAAATGAGAAACAATTACTTGATATCCATTATTTTAAATTACAGATATCAGCCCTACTGCTGTTCTCAAGGTTTATTGAATTTTCATAGAATATCATCCACTTTTACATTCCACACATGTAATTGAAACCAGACCAATGCTTTTTTCTCTGGTGTCACGTTCCAGATGCAGGGAAGTTCACCACTGCCACACCTGGATCACATAGGAGGCCCATGATCTCCCCAGCAGAATGTCAGGAGGAGAGCCTCAACTCCCTGCTTATTTGACAGTGCAAGGACCTTTCAATTCTCATTGCAGATTTAGCTGTGTCACAATGTTTCACCAGAAAATTCGTTTCCCTTTAGCACAGTGTTGGCTTCAGTAAACAGTATTGCTAATGTTTTTGGGTTATTGTGGTGGAGAAGTCAAAATTAAAGACAAAATACAAGTTTTCACCTTAAAATGATGCAAATAGATTATAATTCAAATTATTTTTCTTTTGATTTCTCTGCGGTTTTCCCGGTGCTCTTCCTGCTTTCCTCAAATGACTAAAAATACAAAAAAAGCACAGGCTGATCTCCTCAAACCAAGCTCTACACATCAAACCAAAACTCTCTTTACAGCTGGGCAAGCTTTGACCACAAAAGAGCACTTTGAGCATGTCCCTGTGATGGGCTGCCTGCTCACTGTCCCCCAGGACAGGCACTGCCACCCCACACCCCCTCCCACTGCCCTGAGCTTCCACTCAAATACAGGAGAAAAATCAAGCGTACCGTTCACAGCAAAGATCCTAATTCAATGCAGGCATCACCCAGAGAGTCATTCCAGGTCCTCTTTCATTTGGAATCACCGAGGATGGTGTTAAGGAGCCAGCAAGCTGCATGTGGGATGAGGGGCTCTGCCTTGACCCTGCAGAGATCTGGTTTGGGGACAATGGAATGAAGTCCTTACTAGATGACTTCCCTGCTTCTCCCCTGGAAAAACAACTCACAGCCTTTCCTGCTGAAGCCCTCAGACTAAAAGCACCCTTGTTGTCCATCCTCTGAGTTATAGCCATAGAGCAACACTTACAAATGTCTCAGCAACTGGGAGAAAGTTAATAGCACAGGATAGTGTTGGATGCTGTTGGATTTGTCTCTGACACTTTTAGTGTTTGCTTTGTTATATTGGGATGGAGGTAGCAGAGATGCTACTGAGTAATTTAAATTTAATCATTTATTTTGACACCTTTAACTAGAATGCCAAAAATATCTGCAACTGTGAAGCAGCATTTTATTCTGCACTACTGTAAATCTACATTACAAAAATACTCCTCTTTAGTCTACTTTGATTTATCTTTGAGTGAGAGCTATCCAGAATTGCATGAAGAAACATAATACTGCTTACATTAAATATGCCATTTTATCTATAAACTGGAAAAGGACCTAAACCTCATTGTTATAATCTAAAAACATTGAATTTTTAATTTCATAGCATTTTGTAAGGACTTGAGAAATAAGAATTTAATCGGGATAAAGCTACATTTCTACCATAAGGAATCTTTTGGATCTAAAAAGCTTTTTATATGGCAGAAAATCAAATGTTTTCCCTTTAAATGCAACACGTTCCTTACTATTGTCCAGTATTTTGCTAGGGATGTCTGAAATCCTCAGTGATAGGTGCAATAGTCTTATTTCTTTTTCTTATTTAATCCTTGCACACTCAGCTATGTATCTGCTTCCTCTTGCATAACCTTCCCAATGCTCATCTCATTTTGGAAGTTAAACCTTGGACAGATGCTTAGTTTCTTTCTGAACTCCAAGTGCCTGCACTGCTAACAGCTGTTTCATCTTCTGTCTTTTAATTGCATAGGCTACTTACAGATCTCAAGTGAGATAAAGTAAAGTAGCACCTTCTGGAATACCTGCTACCACAGCCCACCATGACCATAGAAATTTCTATTTTCAGTCACTCCATTGCATGAGGACCTGGACACCCAGGAGCACTGAATACAGGCTGTCCCCTTGGCACAGACTTCTAGTGTTGCAAGCACAGGCAGGACAGAAAAATCTCATATTGAGCTCATCCAGCCCACCCCACATCCACCCCAAATCCTCAAGGGTTTAAAACAGGCAAGGGCTATCAGAGCAACATATAACTGGATAGGGTCAGTGAGGGAATAGAATGATAGGGACAGTTCACCTTGGGTATTTGCTCAGGATCCATGTCTTGAAGGGACCTAGACATGGAATAAACCACTAATGTATGTTACAAAAAACTAAACCTTCGGTACAGACCTTTAGCCTCCCCTCACATAGTGCATCATACCCAGCTTCTCCCTACATCCATCCCTTGGGAAGACTACACACAGCTTTACAGCAACACAGCTCTTCAAAGCTGGTCCCTTTAGACCACACATTCTGTAGCAGCTTCATTCCCGAGGACCAGAAGTCATCTTGAAAAGTGTTTACATTGACTAGGTGGTCCTCAGAATGCTTCACCAACAAAACCTGACCAACATTACATGCAATCTGAAAGGCTACTTTCATAAAAATTGTGATAGTACAGTGGCTTTCTGTATCACAAGATTTTATGTAAGGAAGAAGCAGGGTTTGTATTAATCCAGCGATTCTGTTGTCACAAAAGAAAGCGAAATTGTCTGTGTTCCAAGGATAATCTTGATAAGTACTATTGAACTGGTTAATGCACTGAGACAAAGAAAGCAGCAAATGAGAGTTAGTAACCTCCTGATCAGATGCTGTCAAATATGTATTGCTGAAGATGCTCAAGAGGGGAAAGCACTGAACCGGTGCAACGTTTAAGCAGTGGAGCTCTTGCCCCACCACAGGAAATTCTTGTTCTTTCAGCACTGGAGAGACCTGTTGACTTTACTCTGCAGGTTTCCTGTACTTACAAGCACTTTATTAAGAGACTTGCTTTATTTCATCCCCTGCTTTATAGGTTTTGGTTGTTAAAGTGCCATGTGATTTTTCCTAGTCCAGAGTTGCATTTGGGAAAAACCAGCCCTGAACAATGGCAGTGAACTTGTAGCAGAAATACCCAGGAGTGCTTCAGAACATGCTCAGCTTGAGATGAGGCAGAAAGAACAGGAAAGTTACAGGCACAGATCGGAGAGCCTGGGAGGCTCCTCCTAACTCAGAGGAGTCTTGGGGTGCCCACCCCTCAAACACCTTGGGATCAGAGACCCTGCAGGTTTCATACCCCTCTCTTGCCACCCCAGGGTTATTTCTACCTTCCAGAAACATCTCAATGTAAAATGAAAAGACCCTTAATGCACACTGGAGAAGAACAGGAGAATGTTGTGGTTTTGACTGCAGTTGGCAAGTTAGCCATCCCCAGGTCCCCGCAGAGCATGGGCTGGTGTGGCCCACCTGGCTGGACTTCTGTGCTCAGCACCCTCTGGGCATCACAGGAGGCAGCAAATGTGCCACTGAGAGATCCACTGTTGACTTCAGTGCATTTTAATCAAGCATACCTGGCAGTATAAGATAATACAAAAAACTACTCCAACAATCTGAGATTTTACTAGATTTGAAAAAAAAGTAAAATAAAGCTGTATTTTAAAGAATAACAGAAAAAGGAAGCAATTAATTAACAAATAATATTAAATACTGCTATAAGATTATGAAAGTTAGTCCATGTTACGGTGTCTTCAGAACCCTGGCTGTTTGAAACCATTAATTGAATCGAAATTAGCATAAATAAGTTCAAACCCAGCAATCAAAAGATGAATTTCCTTCCTGGACTATTTAGAACTAAGTAATCAGGAGAGAAATACAGCTTAAAGCAGGAGATCTTGAAATATCTGTCCCCATTCAGAGATTTTGTATTTACATCCCAGAAACAAAATATATCAAGGACATGTCCTTAGCTGATATAATGTGATGCTGCCTCATTGGTTTCAATAAAGCACATCAGCTTAAATACTCTGGACCCTTTGGCATAATTCTTTAATTTAAACTCAGTAAATAAAAATAAACTTCACAGATTTCTATGGAGTCACAGATCTACCCTTGGGTAAGATAGAAGAAAGTTAAGAATTATTTGTTGGAGGGATTATCACTGCCTTGTGTTTGTTAGTACATTATTCCCAGGATGTAGATTTTACCATGGTCTACAGAGAACGGGGAACTCTTCCCGTTCTCCAATTCCTCCTTTTCCAGTTGCAGGCAGGAGGAGGTTGCTCCTACAGCCACGTGCCTCTGAGCATGGCATCCAGCAAACCCTTTACTTGCTTTCCATGGAGCTCCATCTCTCCTGCCTCCCCTGCCAGCTCCTTCCCCAGAGCAGTCTCATGAAGGAGTCAAAATTTGACATTTTTTTCTGGATCTGTGTTTCCCTAGAACCTTACCCATGATATATCACTGCTAATCAAGCTGCTGCCTGCCTCCTATGGCCCTTCTGAGAAGTTATTACCCTTGTCATTCATCACCAAGCTGAGTTAATTCAGGCAATCTTCCTGATCCATGGCCTTGCACACTCAATTGCAATATTTTGTGGGATATGATATTCTGCTATAATAGTAGTTACACCCTTTGAAGATTCAGATAAAGGACACCAGGACATTTCCAGTAATTAGTGCTATAGTGAGATTCAACACCTCTTCTTGATGGCTGGGAAGAGGAGAGCTGCTCCAGCAACACCATCTTTGACACATGGAGATTGAAGGGGCATGTGGAGGGGAACAAATCAGAATTTCTGTCTGAATTGTCTTTTTTCAGGTGTTTTGAACTCAAACTATAAACATGTTTACTCTTTTGTTTTCCAGAAATACTGTCCTCATGAAGGCAGAGCTGGGAAGACTCTGGGAAGAGGACTCTAATCCAACTTTCAGTGTTGGCTAGGAAAAGGTCGACTTGCCCCATACCACCTTTGATTTCTCTATGGGTAAGGTGGGAAGGGAGGAGAAAAATGCTTATTTTTCCTACTGAAAAAAAACATAAAAAGTAGAACTCAAGCACTTTTGTTGCTGAAATCTTTTTAAATAAACCACAAAGTTATATTTGTTTCAGAAGATTTATACTGCGGTCTAACATTTGGAGTAAAATGCATTTAGGAGGAGAAATACCTAATATTCAATTGCATTTTAAAGAAGTTAATTGAAGGAAGAGTAGGCCCAGGAAAAGAGAAAGTCTCCAAATCTACAGTCTCCAAATTTACTGTGATACAAAACTTTCCACTGCCAACAGTAGCACAGAACACCAAATGTTTAAATCTTGTGAAAATTTCAACAAACAACAAAATTGCATTTGGGAAAAAACCCATAGAGATGTTTTCAAGAGCAGGTAGGTGACTTGATACTCTTGAGTAACTGTCTTTTGATAGGCATGTACTCACCTGAATTTTAAAAATAATCATAACATAGCAAAAGTCAAGAGATGCCTTAGTTTCTGAAAACCATACAATCCCAAGAAGCAGCCACTAATGGGATGCCTTCAGGAAGCACTGGTCTTCACCATTTTGATCTAACATCTTGGAGTTTAAATACACATTGGAGACTGCAGGGAATTAAGTCATACAGTCATTCTGAAAATTATTCATGTGGGAATTAGAAGGAGAGGTCATATTTGGGCAAAATCTCAATTAACCACAGTAACACATAAAAGGAGATTATTTGGGAAGAACCAGAGATTAATTACACAGCCATTTATCCAGTTTCCTGCCCTCTGCCCACTCCCAGCATATACTTCTTCCTCAAATATTATTCATTTGCTCAGCAGGCCTGGGGGAAGTGAGACAGGCCAATGAAAACAGATTTATATCTGAGCCAGCAAATAAACCAGATTCTGGCATGCACTGGAACTGCATGAACTTGCCCCAGCTCAACTATTCAGACTCTGGCTCTGTTACAAGAGCGATGCTGATGGAGGCACTGCAGGAAATCACCTCCTAGATCCCCATGCCAAGCATTACTTTGGTAAATTACAAAAGGACACAGTGGCTAATAGGATCAGGACCTGGAAAGCAATAGAAGAAGAGAAAGGACAAATGAGTGATGTCTAATATAAAGTGCAGTTTTGTTTGCTCTTCACCACTGAAGGCAGTAGCTGCTTCACAATATTGCCTGCATTTATAAGGTCACAGGGTTTTCTCCTAACACGGTTACAGGACTGCAATCGCCATTAATTTCAATAGAAGTTTCAAACATGCAGCACCAGCAAAATAAGGTCTTAAAATTCCACCTGTCCTGCAATATATTTGTTGTTCTAGAGGGTGAAATCTACTGCATCAAGCAGTTATTTTTAAAAGCCAAGACAGGAAAAAGAGATTCTGCTTTACCTAGCAAAGTAGGCAGAATTGCAGGCTTCCCTATAGCATTTTATGTGGGTTTAGAGGAAGCATTACACCTCTGATTTCTGTTGAAATGAACTCACCTGTCCTAAAGGTCACCTTTTTCTCTACTACGTTTTCCATCACTCCCTATAGACAACTATTCAAAACAGCCTAATTCCCAGTGTCATTGTCCAGGGATAGACTCTGCCTGTCACATTCTCTGCCAAACTATCCAGTTATAAAGACAGAGGATAAAGTGTTCTATGACTCTTGCCTGATGTCCTGTTTACCTGGAAACAATGTCATCGGGAGGAATTAACGAAACAGTTTTTGCTCCAATAACAAGTAGTACTTCCAACCACTTGGAATCTTGAGGCCCATGGCTATATCCTCTCCCTTCATTTTGCAGAACAAAATACAAATGTTTTATGTTTCTAACTTGTGTACTGGATAAGTAATTAAGACTTAATTGTACCATAAAAACGTGGTCCAAAGGAAATCTAGGTCATAGAGCACTAACTCTTAATTGTTATTTGGACCTATTAATATATTTTACAAGTTTTAATTTCTGTCTCAGAGAAAATGTCTTTGTTACTATAAACCATTCAGTCTGTTACCTTCCATCCACACTAACACTACGTTCCTTTATTTAGGTAGTTTGCATAAAACCCCAAAATAGCAAGCTTTTGCTTGAGATACATTGACTGGTGCGACAATGTAAAGATATGTCCCAAAGTATATATTCTATCACCATCTGCTGAAACCAGGTGGGACAGTGATTCTTATCTCTGTGGGAGATATCCTCTGCTGATGGGCCAATGTTCTTATCTTTCCCACGACCCATCCTTCCTCCAGGAAAATATCTTCTGCAAATGGGCCATTGAGTCCCACTGCATAACTGATAAAATTACATCATCCCATTGGGAGATATCCACCCAGGAGGAGGAGCCAAACATTTCCTACCTAGATAAAAACTGGGATTTGGAGCACCAAGGCAGCCTTTACCCACTGGTTTCTAGAGGACAAGAGCTACCAGACCTTTCTATAGGATCACTGCTTCAACAAGACCACTTCATCTGCGCTGCTACGACCGCCCTAACTAGTGGGGTGTCAGGTTGTATTCTGACTCTGTCAGTGGTTTTTCTTTTGTACTATTGCACGTATTTTACTTTTCTCTCTTTTTTTTTCCTATTGAATTTTATTTCTGACTTGGAGTTTCTCACTGGTTTTGCTTTCAAAGCATTACAATCCATAATAATAATGGATTTTATCCACCCTACTCCAGCTTTATTGGTACAATGTCCAGGTATGACCCAAGCCCTCCTACACACCACACTGCTATTCCAGTTTGTAACAAATCTTGCTTTAGTCTATAAGCCCATTTATCAAATCCAGTAATGTTGAGGCTGCACAAACCTTGGCACAGATTGCAGGGAAGTGGGAACCGGGGGATCTTTAAGGTTCCCTTCCACCGAAACCATCCTATGATTCCACAATTCTTATCTATGAAAAGAGTACATGTACACTGAGAAGTGCCAGGAGGACTGGTGACTGGCTCCTGGCTCCCACAGCTGCAGAATCCTTGGGGACATCCAGCTTAACTCAAGGCAATCACATCCTTAGCTGAGCAATCACAGTGTTACTCATCAGTGGCAGTAGATAAACCCACCAACACATCAAAAAATCAATGGATTTACTGACAGTTGTGACTAACACAGGTGAATTTATCTGGGATATTGTATTTGGGAAGTGGATGGAAAATCTCCATGCAGAGGGTCGTACAAAGAGCACCTGCACTGCCCTTTATTCCCAGATTGCTCCCCACGAGTCAACAGCCGTCAATGCTGAAGTTTGAAACGGAATCAGCTGGAAGAGTGATGATGCAGTCCACCAGGAAATTCCAACCCAGTCAAAGCAAACTGCAGGTGAAGGTTTTGTTATTGCCAGTGGGGTGCTACCAAGGCTGTCAAAGACAATAAAAACACAAAATTCAAATAGACTGCCTGTTTCCCGACAGACATGAAAATCACTCCAGTTCCATTATTAATGCACTTGGGCTCATTTGTCAAGAATTTCAGAAAAATGAGTTCAAAACCAAGAAAATCTCCAGCATTTTTATGGTAATGCCAGTAAAGTCTGTGGGATGGAAGATTAGGCTGCACACTGTGTTTCTTTCCCAGAAAAATCCCTCCCCATCATTTTAGGTTTTTTAAATCAAAATGAGGAGAAAAACGAACTGTTGAAAGCATCAGTAAACAAAGGCCTCTTACTAGTAGGCCTTTATCCATAATTTATGCCAATTTTGTATTTTGTTTCATATGAAAATGTAGTGCCTTTAGCCCTCCAACTCTGCTACTGCTGCTTTTTACACTTTTACCCATTCAGATAATAATTTATTTACCATTTCCTTTTTTGTTTTCAATTCAAGAAGAATGCGTTCTTTTATCAGTTATTTATTTAGGATTTCAGTAAATTGAATTTTCCCTTTTATGTGCACTGCACCACTAAAACATGCAAATAAATGAATCCCATTCTGCTCGTTTGTTTGTTTTTCTCTCTCCACTCATCCAAGTTTCCAAATTCTCTTTCTGCACCTGGCAGCACTTCCTGCACCTCCCAATGCCCTGTGCACGTGACACCAATCCAATTTTTTACATGCCATTCTAACTGCAACAATGAAGAACATGGATGAGCTTGCATCTGCACACAACAGCGCCAACATCATGATTCTCCCAGCCCAGACAACTCAAACTAGGTGTCCAGAAAACTGACACAGCTCATGTCCTCAGCAGTTTGCCCAGTCCAGGCCACCACCTGAGTCTGAACCTGCCATAAAAGCTGAAAGGTCAAAAAGCTGAGAGGTCAGAAATCTGAGAGGTGGTATTTTCCCTGAGCCCCACAAAATCAGCTCTTTATTTACCTGCAGGAAAACAGCAAACTGCTATTTTTCAGACTTTTCCTCCACCCATTACAGATGGAAGCACATATGTGCTCATCTCTCTACTTTCATCTCCGTGAGCCTGGCAGGTACCCAAGGGACCGTGAGGAGAGACTTGTACAGTGTGCTGGAGGGGAGGAAATAAGTGCATCAAGGAAACAGTGTAATAAATCCACACCTGTCAGGGAAAGGGTGCCCACAGCAACATACCACACAGGAGCAGATTGTTTCCATTCACTTTCGCAAAACTTGCCCCAAAGTGATAGAAAATGAGATGGAGATGGGCAAATTACAAAGCAAAAACTGGAATGCAAATGTCCTGACACTGTTCTTCACTCCAGTTCTCCTACAGATTTTCTCCACAGCCTCAGGAGAGCTTGAGGAAAGAGCTGTTGCTTTCTTTTCCTTTTTTCAGCAACTACACTGGGTCAAGTAGAGAACACTCCATTACTCACAGTCTTGCTGAAGGCACCAGAGACACAATGGAAGCTGACAGGACCCCAAACCAAAAGGCTTTTTTTATTTAATTCATCATCACCAGGTTGAAAAGCAAAACTGAATGACACACAGCACCTGGAGAGGTGGCCTTCATAAGGCACAGCTCTGCACCACAACTCAGGGTTCACATCAATCCCTTGGTGGAAGCATCACCTTCCCCTCAGCTCCCAGGAATTCATGTGATGCACTTGACAAAGCCGTGAAGCCACTGTAAAATTCCCCTTTGTAATTTTCCCCACTGAAGAGCTAAAGTCTCTTCATTCTGTTTTAATGGAGTAATTTATCAACTGACTCCTTTTAAAAGTAACTAATATAGATAGATAGATTAGATAGTATTATGTGATACATAAAGAATAATATTCCATTATTAATAATAAGTTTCCTATATATTATAATTTTGTGTGATTGATTAGAAAGTCCATTGTTTTACTCTAACACATTTTTAAAGACTTCTCAATATCAGCTCAAGATTAAAAAGTTAAAGGCAGCTTTATCATCAGTTCTAAATTGGAAGAGTATTGGGTTCTGGAGCAAAATTGTTACCTTGCTTCTTGACCATGAAAGAAGGAGCATTTTATTCCATGCCCCATTTCGGTGTCACTCTATTCCAATTGCATACTCATCTAAAAAGTCTTCCCCTAAGAACAGACAAAATAATCCATTTAGGAGTTACATGGGTAGGACTGATCCGGTTCCTTGTGGAATTATAATTTCTTCGTTACTCTTTTAAGAGCAGCATCTCTCCATTCTCTGTTAACTTCAACTGAGATTCACTGTTTGAATCTGGTTTATAGATATTTTGGAAACATGCATTTGATCAGGATACAAGTAGCATTCCTCCCCCAGTACAGAAGTACCTGTGCATCAGTGAACTAGTCCTGAAACATGGAAAGATAAATTCATTTGCACCAAAATGTAGTCATCTTGTCCATAATCCAGCTACAATCCTGAGCCACAGTTTTCCAGGGTCTTTAAGAATGTTATTTATTTATCGTGCTGCAGTAAGTCAGTTAATCTTTGTGACATATCAGCCCAGGTATTCAGCACATGCTGCACGTCTGTGTGAAAAACCTTGTGGCATTTCTGCTTCCAGACACAAAATTTATGAACAAATACAGCCCTGTCATTGTTCTAATGACCTTGATTAAACCTAAAGGAAATTGACTCTCTGGCAAAACTAAACATGTATTACAATAAATACTTTTTAACCTCTATTCTAATTCTGGCACTTTTAAATTTCAGCCTGCAAACCATCTCCAGTCTCCTTCATGAATTGTGATTCACTGTAATAACACTGCAAAAACAGCCCTGCACCTGGACATGATTATCTCTCTGAAAATTTTCAACCAACAACTTTCAATAAAAATTACAGAGCAGTCAGGAATTTAAGGAGAGAAACCTTGGTTTTATGTGATAAGCAGGAGCAGTATGACTACAAATACCTCTAAGCAGGAGCAGTATGACTACAAATACCTCCTTCTCTCCCGGATGTGGGACCCTGTTGAGGTGAACTGTACATCTCCTGTGCAGCCAAGAGGCCAAGAAGGGCTACCAACAAAACACCAACAGGAAGATCACTCTGTTCTCTCCCCTCCCCTGCAGTGATGCCTTGGGTTTTAGCTTTTATATTTTTCAGAATCTCTGCTGCTTAGTGTGTAACTCTGAAACTTCATATCTGGTGTTAGTAAGTTCTCTTCACAGGGTAGTTGGACAAAACAATTCCTTTCTAGCTAGAGAGTCAAGGACAACTGGTACCCAAAAAGCATAAACAAAGGTGAGGGAAAAGGGGCTGATACTTCATAGCCTGAGGCTGTAGTTGGACAATTGACCCCAATGCTTAGATGAACCTAAATTTATATAAGTGTAAAAACTCAGGATCCGGGATCCATCTTGGATTTGATTTGGCTGGAGCACTGGCCCTGCTCTTGTCTTGTCCAAAGTATATCCTTTCAATAAATACCGATTTTATTCCTTTTGCTCAATCTGGTCTCTGTTCCAGGTCAGCCTTTCCAGGAAACAACAGTGACAAGGAACAGACCTTCCCAAGTGCCTTGTACCTGCACACACACACACAGACTACCCAGGGAAATTGCAGAAAACTAGTTCATGTTTCAAATTATTAAATTAGTGCACTGGCAATAGAATATACAATTTTCTTGTTTATTGCCTTTCAATTCAATGCCATTGCCAGAGGTTTCCATTGTACCAACAGGCAGAAAATTAATTTGACATAGTTTCAAAGCAGCACACTATTAAGTCCCAGGGACTTCTCAGCTGTGCTGTTGTAGCCCAGAAGAGGATGAGCCCTTTCCTTTTCTGTCCTTTCCCATCCTCTCTCTTGCAGCAGTACTTTTCCCAGGACACTCAGGAAACACAGACCAAGCTGACCTGTGGAAAACAGGTTTTCAGGCAGAAAAACCCAGAAGTGTGCAAAAAACCAAGAAAATGTTTTCATCATGATAATACACCAGATTCCTGTTCTGTCAAAGAACAAACAAAAATGTGGTTTACAGTCAGAATATCTCTTTTAGTTCCTCTCATTTAAAACAAAAATCTGTATACCAGTTAAGGCTACTCCCAAATCATACTTTTGGAGCTAGAGAAACCCTTAGTTTTGGAAATGTCAAATGGGATATATTTTATTCTGATGAAACTTTTATTCTAAATTATACATTACTTGGGCTTTAAATCATAATTTCATCCAAGACTAACTTCTCTCTGGAATAGCAGAGTGGGACTCTATACAACCTGTGTGCACACTTAGATCAGCATCACAGCATTGCTTTCAATATTAACACCCATTTCAAGCAGCGCAGAAATGTTCTCATTAGCAAATCTAAAATATCACTCAGCTGCTACATAAGCTCCATGTCCTCCTGCAGTGCCCATCCCAGGCACCTACCAGCAGCTGTTAGGGGAAGGGCACAGCTGGACAAGAGAGCTGTGTCTGATAAAGAGTCCTCTCTTTTCTGATAACTGCCCAGATTACACATCCACCATTATCATCAACAAGGAGAAACAAAAAGGAGTGTTTGGACAAGAAACCCATGCTGAGTGGGAGGGGCTTTATTAATAACCAAGTACAAAATTACCTCAGCAGATTTCAGCTCATTTTCATAGAAAATGCAGATTCTGGAAAAAAAAAGAAAAAAAAAAAAAAAACAACAAAAAACAAACAAAAAAAAAAAAAAAACAGGTTTCTTTCTGCCAGCCTGGTGGGAGGGTTCTCCAGACCACCCTGCATGGGCAGCTCTACTCAGCACTGCTTGACTCACAATCTAACATCAAAGCTGCTGTACTAGAGAAAAAAAAAAAGAAAAAAAAAAAAAAAAAAAGGAAAAAACAACCAGAGATGAAAGCTTCATTTGGAAGAAAATATCATGCACCCTTTCTGGCCCAAATTGAGCAGACTATATCTGGCCTTTATTCTGCTGTCTGTCACAGGCCTGGCAATTCAGAGCAATTTGGCCAAGCCATTAGTCATATGCTAAGCAGGGCTTCTCCTCTCACTGTGTTCTCTCAAATTGTCTTGGTAGATACTTGCTCAGTCTTGCTTATGACTTCTTTTCCTTTTTCCAAACCACTGTAGTTCCTGTTTTAACATCATTCCCTCCACATGTGACAATTCTGTTCAACATTTAGTGTCATTTTCCCAGATCTAAAATGGAATAAACAAGTATTTTACAAACTCTGTGTAATCATTGTTGACAACAAAGATAAGGGAATTTTTCCAGATGAGGGGAAATCTGTCCTCAGGGATGACGAATATCCTGACCTGTGTTCTCTGTACACAAAGCATTGGCAGTCACCATTAGCAGCAGTGATGCCCATCCTTTGCTTGCTGTAGTTGCAGACATTTTGTCCTGGGTCACAGTCATTCAGACCTCAGGGATCTCTTCCTTTCTATTTGCATCCTATACAGGAACAAAAACCTGAATTCATCCACTTTCAAACCAAAAAACTCCATACTGAACCAAACTCAAAATACAGGGCAAAATTTTTCCTGCTGGTGATCACATTCAATATACATTTGTATCAAACTATTTATCTTCATTACAAAAACAATAAAATCCCAAACAATGACAAAGGCAAGAGCAGCAGGTTACAGTTTTTTATTAGAAGTTGAGCTTGGCCATAATGTTATTCATATGAAATCTGATATGAAACCATCTGGGTGTCATGATATTCTTTATATTACAGTAAATTCAATGCATTAAGGATGCAGAAAAATCTCATTTGGGACTGCAAAGCAGCCAAGAGTCTTTGCAGATTCCCCAGGAGCCGGGAAAACAGCAAATCACAGCAGCTCTCCCAAGTGATGCAGAAGTTAAAATAAGTCTGTGTACCAGCACCAGCATCTGTTTGCAGCAGCAAAGAGTGCCTTACAAACTTTAATAAATGTAAACCTTACAAATCTCTCCTTATACAGATGGTTTATGGTGATCATTCCTCACAGGGAAGAAGCAAGGTGCCAAACATTACACAGGTGGATATGGCATCACCCTGTTCCAGCCAGGATCTGGAGCCCAGCCAGAGCGTGTGGATGCAGACCAGTGCGCAGCTCCTGCCCCAGCTCTGCTAGCACCACATCCCTAACATCCCTGCAGGCCCAGCAAGGTCCCTGACACAGCCAGCACAGAGTCAGAGCTCCTCTTTGCAGAGCAGCATAAGACCCCAGCAATGACCCACCCCAGAGCCCTCTCGACTCACCCCAGCACAGTCAGTGCCAGGACATGCAGCCTCTGTTACCAAAACTCAATGTGCAGATTATCAGTATTTCAGTATCAGTACACAGCTGACCTCTAAATAACTGTCTGCAGTGTCCAGCAGCCCAGACTCTCTTCCTACTGCTAGCAAGGAATATATCTCCCCTCACCCATGCCACAGAGGCAGCAGGGCAAGGATCCCATTGCCCCATTATTTGTGCTGAAGATGTCCTCATCAACATTAAATTCACAATATTATTTTTGTTCATCTTATCAAGAATTAGGGAGTCCAGACAAGAGGCTTAAGGGCAGAAAAACAAATCCAGAGCTGGCTGAGCAAAATGTCTGCCACAAGAATCCTTAAATCATCCAGCTTTCCTGAGGCTTTATGTGCCAGTCAAATGCCAGCCCTCTCCCTTCCTTATTCTATCCAAAACCAGAGAAGCTATGTCTGCTCTTTTCCTAGCCTCTGCTATTCCAGTGAGCACTGGTGTTTAGCCTTTTGTTGCTGGTCAGGAGGGTGTCCCCTCCAGGGAGAAAGAACACCACTGGAACAGCACATGGATGACAGCGAAATGGCTTTAGCTACAAAAAGCCTTTCCTTAGTACACTGGATTTCTTTGCAAATAGGCAATATCTCCAGGCAGAAGGAGCCTCTGGGAAGGGGTTCACTTGGGAAGAGTCCCAGTACACCCCAGTGTGACAGTCACCCAGCCTCTTCCTCTTCTACAGGTAGCAGCCTGCTGTGCCAGCTTGGCACAAAGTGTCTCTAAGGAGATGTCATAAAATCCCTGGATGCTGTTATACTTTCAGTTAAGAAAACCAGGACAAGATTTATTACTTTCATACATTCAGCTGACCCAGGCCCATCACACCAGTTATGCCCTACCATGTATAGACACCATATCATCAAATTTGTGTGATAACACACAAATCATCACTGCAGATGCTGTATGACACAACCACAGTTGGCACAGTGGGGAGGAGAGGGAAAAACACTATCAGTACAGAAGACTCCCATCTATTTTCTACATTTATCACCCTTGGAGAGTCCTGAAGGAATGGATAAGCCATTCACCAAGGACACCAATGAAACCTGGTGCTCTGAGGCAGTTGATGCCACCACCAAAAGCTGTGGCATCATTAAAATGCTTTATCTGGTTTTGCCAGATATTCACAGGAAGGGAGAGCTGTCAGAAATATCTCAACTGAGCACTGCTACTGTCATTATCTGTGAGGAGACAAGAGGGGAGGGGAAAAGCTTCTTTGATTTCTTTAAAGCTTATTTATTCCAATGGTTATGTTATCAGAAAGGATAGATTTTTGAGCCAGCAAAAGCAGCTCTTGCCCTCTGATTTCATCCTCACATGCCCAGTGCTTCTCTGGACTATAAAATCCTAAGATCTGGGGGAAGATCTTAAACTCTACATGCCCAGCCTATGCAGCAAGCAGTCCCTGCCTCAAATTCAACCTGGTCCATGTTTATGACATTAACAGCCCAGTGTTCACATTGCTAGTTTGGGACAGACATACAGCAAACACAGGACAGATTCCTGTCATTGCATGTTCCCATCAAAGCTTTTGTTCTTCTTGTCATAGGCTGAAGACCAGTCTCAGAAATTCAAACTTTAGTGGAGTTCTCCTGGAGAATATCCATTCCTACAAAATATATGCAATACCTCCATCCTGGACAAACAGAAAAAGTCAAAGATAAATGTGAGCAACACTCTACTGTGTTCTGAAACACAAACCCCAGTATTTTACCTGTTATTTCAATTAATTAAATTTCAAATTTTGTATCAT
This sequence comes from Sialia sialis, assembly GCA_009812075.1. Lineage (NCBI taxonomy): Eukaryota > Metazoa > Chordata > Aves > Passeriformes > Turdidae > Sialia > Sialia sialis. Next base: position 3,129,585 of record VRYO01002774.1, read on the forward strand.
GCTGAAATATTAACTCAGTTCCACTTCTGTATGCTTAAGGTACTGTAATATGTTTTCAAGTAATTGAAATAAAATATTTCATAATATTAAAATTTCAGAAGTATAGAAAGGTAATAACATGATCTTATTGAAATAATAAAGAAGTTGTGAATAATTCACATACTTTTCTTTAGTATTTGTCTTTCATCACATAATTGCATCTTTTAATTTCAGTTCTAGTTGTCTTGAAATGAAAAGATTTTCCACCAAAAGAAAATTTCAGGTTCAAGTTCCAGTCCTTGACAGAAAATTCTTCTTGGGCTAATTTATAAGACCAAAAAAAATAGAAAGTGGGTCCATGTGAGCAATTATCTACGTCTATGAGGCTTCTCTATGTCTATGAGGCTTCTTGAGTGCTCAGTGCAGCTTCAAAACATTAATTTGTTCAGCAATTACAGCAGGAAGATGTTGTCAGACCTCCACAGCAGGAAGGGACACAAAAAGTATACCTTTTTGCCAAATGGTATACCTTTTTGCCAAATGCTTGTCCCTGAAATATCTCCTATAAATTATCCACTGCTTCCACAGTGAGCAACACTCTTAATAAGTGCAGAAAACCTGTGAAGGTGTAGAAATCAGAGCAGAGGGACAAAACAGAACCATTCAGAAATGAAATGGACTGTATCAAAACTACCTCAGTGGCACAGACACCTTTCCAGTGCCTAAAGGGGCTACAACAGAGTCGGGGAGGAACTTTTGACAAGGTCAGATAGTGGCAGAACAAGAAGGAATGGCTTCACAATGACCGAAGTCAGGGTATCAGAAATTCCCTGTGAGAGTGGTGAGGTCCTGGCACAGGCTTCCCGGAGAAGCTGTGGCTGCCCCATCCCTGGAAGTGTTCAAGGCCAGGCTGGATGGGGCTTGGAGCAATGGAGTCCAGCGGAAGGTGTCCCTGCCCATGGCAGGGGGTTGGAACTGGATGAGCTTTAAGGTCCTTCTGAACCCAAATCATCACCAAAGAGAGCTCAGCACAGACCTGCACTCACTAGCAATGGACTCAGCATGAGCATCCCAGGTCAGAAAGGGAGATAGCCCCCTTCCTTTAAACCCAGCCCCACAGCCAGGACAGCTCCCTGCCCAAACCCCACAGAGACACCCACTTTCCTGAGTGCTCACCAGCTGCCCAGCACTCCAGTACCCCAAGTCCTGGTCTTCAACACAAGACATAAATAGTGGGTCTTGTCCAAAACTGGACAAAATGTATTGGACAATTTTGTCCTGTGCAGACCAAAAGTTGGACTTGATGATCCTTTGGGGATCCTTTCAACTCAGGATATTCTATTGTTCTGCAAACATTAACTTGCCTCAATATATTAATGCATATGTTCTGAATCAGCCTGAAGAAATACTATGTTTGCACTTACATATATTTCTTTGGCATACAATCCTCCGCTTCTCACTCACTCAGTCTTGTCTGCCTTGCTAAAACATTGTGTAGCTGAAATGCCTTTTGCTCAAGCTTTTGCATGAGTTGTTTTAGTCATCTTCCATCAGGTGGTTTTATTTAGCTGGTGTTAAAAACCCACACTCTGCAGCAGGGGGAAAATTTCTTCAGCACAAATTAAAGCAGGAGTCTCTGAAATGTACCTTTCTTAGGGGAAAAAAAATAGACTGAGTGATAAAACATAATTCAGACAATTTTGCCACTTTCATTAACAGGACAAAACCAGTCCAGCAGTGCAAGGTAGCAAAGGGAAACATGTGGGAACTGTGGCAGAGAATGGAGCTGATGTAAAAAGCTGTTCCAACATGGAGAGGATATAAAGGAGAGTTCAGTATCCCTTCTGCACTCTTCATTCTTCTTCTAAAGCTTACCTGTTATCTCACAGCTCTAGGGTTCCCCGCCCCAGGTGCCACTTCCATCAGGATTTGATGAACAATAGTCCACCTTGCAAAGCCTGTCCATGGAAAGCTTCATTGCACATCATTGCTTTTCTCCCAGATTTATGGTGAAAGTCCAGCAAAAACTGTTAAGAGGCTATAATGCTTTATACAAATCACCTGAGGGATTTTATATTTTGTTATCTAGGAATTAAGATGTTATCATTAGAAATTATTTTGTCTGGCCCTGTTGCCCACTGCAAATGAGCCAATCCTCTCTCGGAGCAAGTCATTAAATGTCCAGCTCCACCATGATGAGGATAAATTAGATCTCATCAGACAGCTGCCACCCCTTCTCTTCCTGAGGAATTTTAGATTTATCATTACTACTTTTTTCTTGCCTTCACCACCAGAGGAGACTCATCCAGAAGCAAGGCACATCTCCAGGAACACAAATGACAGGTTAGCTTAGCAGCAAAACCAACAAGCTGTAAAGCCAATGCAGTAATGACCTCATTACAATTATTACACAGCATTACAATGCTAGCTGTGTAATAATGCCACATATAAATAACAGACTGCAAAGATCATTAAAACCAATCAAAAGTATAGATTATCCCATAAAATCTGTTTAATGTCTCCTATATTCTGATACACTGAGAGAGAGAAACTCCAGTCAGCAGTGGATGCAGGTATTGGGCAGAAGTATCGGGCTTTCAGCAGCCTCACCTCAGAGGTTTCCTTCCACTCTTACATTATCACTGCAATTTTTTACATCCTAAATCCTCCACAAGGAGAGGGGGAGCTGATGATTGTGGCCATATTTCTTCCACAATCATCAGCATCAATCATCTGCTGCATCAATCTCAAAAAAATGTCAGATCCAGCACAGCTCCTCTGCCAGCCCCACTCTCAGCAACCCAGTCCTGTTTGAGAAGCCCCTGTGGCTCCACCAGCCCAACCTCGTAGCAACACCTGCGTTGCAATGGGTATGGACACAGTCAGAGTCCAGGGTTGGAAGAGACCTCCAAGAAGATCTAGTCCAACCATCCACCCAATCCCACCACAATCACACCTAAGCCATACCCCAAGTGCCACATCCAGACTCCTGTTGAACATTTTCAAAGATTGTTACTCCACCACCCGGGCAACTTATTTGAATGCCTAACCACTCTTCCAGTGGGAAAAAAAATCTAATATTCAATCTGAACCTCCCCTGTCACAGAGCTCTCTCCACTGTTTCCAAGTCAGCTGGATAGAGAAGTTTTGTGATAATGCGCCCCTTTAGCAAAAATCTTTGTCATCTAGGGGGAAAGCAGCTGCTTCTCATGTTCTCCATAACAGACTGCCAAGGGACACCAAGGCTATTCCTACCTAACCAACTGAAATCACAAATGCTCATTTTCTGCTTCTCAAAGACATGCTTCGTGATTATGTATCATGCCTGGTGTTTCTATTTACAATATTTCCCAATTAGATTTTATGTTAGTTTACTTACCAAAATATAATTATGTTTTTGATTTAACTAGATGTGTTTACCCTGCCAACATGGTATTATGCATGCAAGAGAAATGGGAAAACAGGTGAAGAATAACTTGCCTCCATCAGCATTTGGCCAATCGTCTCCTACATCCACAAAACCTGCTACTATTAACAGATGGCATATCCTTCCTGCTTGGAGACAGACACCAAATTCTGGTCTCAAATGCCATGTTTGTGGTCTCACTTCCCATTTCACAGCAGAGCAATCTTTAGAGCCCAGAAAACTCTATTCTTTGCTCATATATTCTCTAGATGAGGAACAGGTTCAACTTGCCTACCCCCTTTTAAAACAGCTGCACTAGCAAGAAGGCTAAAATGACAATCTTCCAGGAAATACTTTGTGTTTCACCTTGGAAATCAGACAATTTAAGCCATATTGTATATGCTAATAAAAGCAATTTCTCAAGTCACCGTTTAGTATAAGAAGTCTCTGCTACAGGAAATAAATTCAGCAATTAATACTGGCCATAATCTTACAGCAACAATATTTTTTCATAATTTCTTATTTTTAAAGAACCACAACTTGTGCTGAAAACACATTTGCATTTTATTACCCCTAAATGTTTAACTACCATAACTAATGCTTGATTAATAAATGGCTAGCTACTGCTACTACTTGAAAACTCAATTTAGATATGGAAAATTATTTGCCAATGAATATTGGTCCTTCTCAAAAAGCAACACAGGAGGAAAAGGATCAAAATAGGAAAACAGGTTTAATTCATGGTGTCTCTTAAGCCTCAGTCTATTGTTCCAGCCAAGCTCATTAAATACTGGGTAAAGCTATAATGTTTATAGGTCTTATTTAAAAGTGAAATTGTGGGACAAAAAAAAATCTTATTAAATTTAAGTGACCAGTCTTCCTCAGTTCAGATCTCAGCTGGACACATCCCTTTCAGAGACTTCCTTGAGGCAGCAGAGAATTCATAACGCTTCTGGGGGATCTTGGAGGAACCTAGCCTACATTCAGCACCTGGAATCAACCTCCAAGTGAAAGGCAGGTATTTAGGGTGAAGTTTTTTTTCTTGTTGAATTTTGGGTTTGTTTGGCTTGGAACTTTCTGGGAGGATTTAGAGGGTTTTGTGTGTTTGGTTTTTGTTTCTTCTTGTGGATCTGTGGGTTGGTTTTTTTTATAAAGATTCCTCTTCATTTTTTTTATTTATTAAACATGCAATTAACTCACCAAGTTAGTAGCTATAGAAGCATGAAGACTTTGGGACAAAATAGAATCAAAATGAAACATTGTTGATAATAGTTGTTTGCTTCCAGGCCTTCAAAAGGAGCTTCAGGGAAAAAATTGCAAAAGAAAATATGAATTGGACTTCAAAGAGTTAAAACAGTCTCTGGCAAAAGGCCTTAGCTGGGGCTGCTGTTTTTTTAAAATTCAAATACGTAAGACAAGTAACTATGTTGAAGCAGATCTCAAGCACTTTCTACTACCTCAAATACCCTCTCCTCACATCCCATTTCCTAAATGCTTGTGCCTTTTAGGTGGCTGCTGATTCAGCAGCTTCAACTTGCTTTTCTTGGAGATAAGTGATAAGTGATGCTGCAGCACCACACCTGAGAATCAGCCCTGTTTCCTCTTCATGCTTTGGGTGATCCACAAAGCCCAAGGAAGTAAATCTTCCCCAGGCCCGATCCTGCGCTATGTCAAGTTTGGCTTTCAATTAAAATTATTGCAGCAGAGCTACATGACAAAATAGAAGAACCAGTGGAATAGGATTGAAGAAGCAGAATAAGAAATCTTAGGAAGCATCAGAATAAATCTTCCAGTCTAGACAATTTTAAAGGAAAATAGTGCAGTTAATGGAAATCTCACCATGCAGCCAAAAAGAAGAAAGCAGAACTGACAGCTACGAATCAACTATTGTTCTGTTTTTTCAAGACATCAACAAAGGTTACAGCCTGCTGCACAGCAGCTGTGGACACAGCTGTCATTTCAGATTTGATTTCATGATATCTCCTTTTGAATTAGACAGACTTCAACACTGATTAGGAGCAGGCTTTTCTTCTACAAATACTTATAAGTGCTTTCTCACAAATCATGCAGCCCTACAACCCTTTGGTTTGCTCCACAGATACATCAAAATATCCACCCCCATAATCACAGCCTTTTTATCTTGGCAGGTCCTTCAAGTGCTCAGTACTCTGAATTTTCCACCACTATCAATAGTGTTAACAACTAATACTCAGTAATTTTTCAGAGTTCCTTTCAAGCCCTTCAGGAACTTACTTGTATGAAATATAAACAAAAAAAATGTTCTGAAGTACTAATAAATTTGTCTCTCTCCAGCCTCTAACATAGATGAGCTGTACAGGGAATTTTCTAGTTCTCTTTAGGTCCTGGGAGTCATCATGGTGTTGTTTGGTAACAAACAAGCAGCCTAATCTCACTGACCCAACACAAGTACAATAACTTCACGACTATAAGGCACACCCTTTTGACTAAAATTTCGATCAAAACCCGGAAGTGCGCCTTATAATCTGGTGCGCCTTATATATGGACAAAGTTAGGAAATTTGCCAACCCAGAAGTACAAGCCGCAAGAGCCACAGCAGCCAGCGCCACGGACAGGAGGGAGTGCAGGGGCCTGCGGCACGGGGAGGGTGCCTAGGGCTGCGTTTAAAGGCTGTGCCGATCCATGAAAAATGTTTGCAAATTGAGCACCTGCCAGTAAACCCCGCAATCATGCGGTTCCATTACTAATTTGTTATATGTTGCACGTGGATCCTTGCTGCAAAATAAAAAAAAGTGCGCCTTAGAGTCCAGTACACCTTATAGGCATGAAATTACTGTAATAGAATCACCAGGACAGCCCCGAGCCATCACAAGGCATGGAAATTCTCCATCCCAATATCCAGGGATAACCTATCTCTGTGTTTAAGTCTGTCACTTCTCAAGGCAAACAGCCAGGACGATAAATGTATTTAACTGCCTAAAGATGGAGAAAAGCACCTAGGGAGGGCTCCTTCAAGTGAGTAACTCCAATTTACTCTCATCTGTGTGCATAAACTGCCCGTGAATCTCATAGTCTGGCAGCAAAATTGGTCTGAAAATGAGAAAACCAGAATACTTCTGCTTGTGCCAAGAGTTTCCCTTTCCATACTGGGCACCTTTATCCAAGGTTAGAAAAGCAGCCGACACTTCCATGTGCAGGTGGTGCAGTTTCAGTCACAACACAGACCATCCATTTCTCATGGATAGGAGCACCAAGCTAAGGTATCTGCACATGTAATTGAGATTATGGTGAGAATTAAATATAAGATTAACAATCTCCAAAAGTGATGTCACAGGACAATACCCATAACGGCAGTAGAGCTTACAAAGGACAGTAAGATAATTTTAAAATGCTAATGAAGTATATGTGGATGAAAAGAAAATGGCATGTGCTGGTTCTGATATGAGGTAGTCATAAAGTATGTTTTTTAGGGCCAAAAAATTTCTTTTAAGTTTGAAAAAGTGTGAGATATTTCAAAATGTGTACAAAAAATTAGACTGAGATTAATCTCAGGCAGACAGAAGCAAGAGAAGGAAAAGAGTAATCAGATGTGTGAAAAGCAAATCCCACAGGAACAATGACAAAGAGAATTAGCAAGTAAAATTCCTCATAGTTTGTGCAGGTTGCCTTTTGTAATTCAGTAGGAATTATTATAGTGCAAAATTCAAGGGGATAAAAATCCATTACATCTCTTCTCTATCCCCTGCTCCAAGGACTCTTTGTCTAAAAGATCTGTTTTTAATCTGTTTGTCAAATGTTTTCAATACCATCCTTTAATACAATACTGTGTGGAGAATTTCAGGCTAGAAGAAATGTCTGGTCCATTATTTCTACTGTTTCAATGTTCACCTCTTACACCTACACAGTCATGATAGAGCACAGGAAAATAGCCCTTGCAAATGAAGTGTTAATAAACTTGTAATAATAAAGAATTTCTCCAGGCATCCAATCCTGTCCCTGCTGAGGACACTGGAGTTTTACCATTAACTTCAATGGAACTGAGACAGTCTCCAGCTACTTATTTCATATAAATTACATTGCTATTAGACTTGATTCCTAACAGAAATTACATTCATAAAACTCTAATACTCATGACCTCCAAAACAAATCCAAATGCTTTCTTCTTGCATCCATGCACTTTTTTTTCCCCTCTGAAAGTACTGCAGCAATTAAGAAAAATTATGGAGATTATTTTTTCTTATTTTAGGCTTCCATCACGAGTTCCCCTCTATTTTAAAAGCTAAGCTTTTTCTTTCCAAGCTTGGCACCTACAAACACAAGCCCTGTTGCAGGAAGGTGCACTAAGACATGAGCTCAGCAGTCCCATAGTGGCTGCTTCAGCCTGGAACCTCCCTTCTTGGAGGAGGCTGAGCACATCCTCTGCTGGCTTGATACCAGAAAAAGCATTCTTTGTGCACAGAGATGAAGCGCGTAATAAATCATACCTCAGTTTTGCCTACATGCCAGGAAGGCTGGATTTCCCCTTCTCAATTTGTCTGCTCTCCACTCACAGTAGTGTGGGGAAGGCAAAGCTCCAGCCAGCATCAGTTTGCATTTCTGTCAGACAAAGCACACAAGTTCACCCAAATTCAACATAACAGCCAGGACTTTTCTAAGGTAATGGTCATCCTCACCACCTTCTGTCCAAGCCACCAACCAGTGCACCCTGTCTGTAACATAAGAAACCTCTTGGGCTCTCTGGAAACTGAACACATGTTTTGGGATCCCCAAGAATATGTCTCGCATCTCCTGATCCTCATCAGTGTCAAAGACTAAAGACATTTTAAAATGTTTTTAATTTTGTGGAATTATAGGTCTATCCAACAGAGAAAGCCAGGAACCATGACCAGGGCCTTCCAGTATTGTGTCCCATCTCTCTGGTGCTGCCTGGTGAAGTGCTCATTAGGTGGTAGAAAATTCAAAGGATATATGCCATGGTTATTCTTTCATCTTTATTGCTCTTAAACTGTTTCTCTAGCTTATGTCAGTGTGTGAGTAATTAATGTTCCAACATGTAAGCATTTATGTGCTTAACTAAAAATAACATTTAAAAAAAGAATACTGTTGTTTAGATGACAACTAGAGATGCTGTGGTATGCAGACATTTTCCTGTTATTTACAAGTAAAGGGCATTTTTTCTGATTTTGTATACCCTCCCCACCTCACCAAAACCATGCACTCTCTTAGCTGGCTCATGCTGCGGTTCTGTCTCCTCAACAAATTCACTCTCATTCTGTGCCATGGACCTGGTTTATGCTAACATGCAGACAGACAAACTTCAGATGGATATACATTATCAGAACAGCCTTTTGCCCCCTCCATTTCCTCTCAACTCTAGCAGGGGAGGCATTTGCTGGGAGCTGTGGATGAGCAGGACACCTCCTTTGCTGTCATAACACTTGGGCTGGGCATGCAGCAAACAAGAAAAAAAATTGGCAAATTTCCTGCCCACACTGCTCAAAGGCACCAACTGGGGCAACCTGCAGACTCCAACAAAAGCTGAATTCTTGTTTTCCCTCCTAAGGCCACTTCATTCTCTCATGCGAGACACACCTTTTGTGCAATGTGCCCCTGGGGGCTGCAGTGATGGGCTAGCCAATCATACAGAGAGAAGAGGAATTTGATGAATGGATCATTTTTGGTGCACTCTGCACTTTTGACTCATAAATTCCACAGAAAACAAGGTAAATGGAGCATAACTTATTAATGAACAGAGCCCTAAATATCAAATGGTCTGCTGTGAATCATCAGCACGAACTGCAGAGCCTTCACATCATGTTGGTTATCACATGCTGCAGTGGTTCAGGGATGGACAAACTCTGCAGCCTGGTGTTAAGTCATACAGGATAATTTAGGAAATAACATCCTGCTTTCTGCAAAGCTTGCCCGACCTTCAGACTGTGACCTCCAGACACAGTGACCCTGCAAGCCTCACCTTGCATTGCAAGCCTGAAAGCACCATTAAGCCCATGATGAATTGTGAGCCTTGGGAAAGGCACATGAACCCTAAATCTCACCAGAAAGCTGGGGGAAATTCAGGCAGCTCTGAAGAGGAACACCAATGAAGTTTTTGTGTAGTGACATAAGTTAGGACCAACAGCTTTCTAGCCTGCATCATTTCTACCCCTTCACTGATGGGTAAAAATGGACAACCCCTCCAGGTTTGAAGGTCTACTAAGGCCCAGATTAAGAAGAACCGCATTGACTGTTCTGAGAGAGCACCACAGGGCAAGGTAATAACATGAAGAATCTTCAATTTCCTCCTTTCTAAAGGTTGTTCGGGTTTTTTGAGAGCTGAGAAAAGATGGAAAGAAAGAGGGAAAGAACAAGGAAAACCATACACCCAAGTAACTCTTCTCAAAATATCTCTGTGAGCCTGAGGATCACTCGCAGAGATAGGTGTGAGCACACACACGCTGACTGTTCACAGTCACAATGAAATACCCGGTCTGGGCATTTTCCTCATCACCTTTCTGGTTTGAATTAATGAGCCTGTGTCTTTGCTTTTTGACATCCTTGTCTGTGGCACGGAGGTTGGAATTAGGTGGCCTTTAAAGCCTCTTCCCAAATCATCCCATGATTCTTCTTTCACACTAGCATCTCTGAATCTTCTGGAGTTAACTTTAGTTCTGTTACCCAATTTTCTTTCCTGCTAATTTTTCTTTAAGAGTTTTCAAGCATTTCAGTACAAGTTTGCCTCCTGGCACTGAGCTGCAGTTACCTGTGCACTGTGGAACTATCTTTAAAGTTTTCTTTTCATTTGTATTGACAGAAGCAATAATGGTAAAAAGTGTCTTTTAAAGGCCATTTCTCCCTGTATGCGTACAAATGTGCCATCTTTCAACTGTCTGACCTCTAAGTAGGCTTGAAGTGAGTTTCTCCTGCAACGCACCTCTTTTTGCAAGGATGGCTATCTTACTTTCCTTTCTTTCCTACACTTCTGTACGTTATCTTGTTCAAACAACCTGCCAAAATTTCATCCAGCAGATAGCAATTAGTACTTAGAAGCAAAATGAACCACTACAGCTGGATGCTGTGCCGCAGGCAAAAAACGCAATAGAAAGCTACTTTAGCTGAAATTGGTATTTAAAACATTTCAATAAGAAGGCTACAAAACTACCCTCTTATTGAGTACCCATAAGGCTTCAGTTGTACCTGCTAGGTAGAGCAATTTTCTAGAGACTATTAAGTAAAGCAAAACCAGCAAGGCAGATTATTGCAATGTGACTGAAAAAGCAGCAAACTGATAAAAAAATTACCGTTGAAGTCAGCAGAAGAAAAGGGCTTTCTACCTACAAAATATGAACTCCTGACAGAGGGAGCTGGGAAACCACCTTCCTAAGTCAAAGCACAGTTAGTCAAACCTACATATCCCCCTTACTGATATAAAGGCATTTTAGTAACTAATAATAAAAAATACAAAAGAGAAGCCAGCACAAAGAACTGAGAGATTAGCAGCAATTAACTTAATACAGAGACACTTTACTGCCCAACTTAGTGATTTTTATACAACACTAACCTTAGGTAGATGTCCCTGGAGATATTGTCACCACTTTAAAAAAAGGGTGCTGCTCATTTTGTCATTTTCAAGTGAGTTTCTCACAGGGGCCTGAGAAAATACGCTGTGTTTCCTTAGCTAGCTTGGCAGATGAGAAAGATTTGCTGCTAATTCCCAGTACTGATGTGCTGAAAGTGTTTTCTGCTGGAAATACAAAGAGCAAGGTAAGGCTAAAATTATTCATCTACTTGAATAATGTGTCCTTTTTACTTTGGTATCCCCTTCCACAACTGTCCCTGCCTGTGGCAGCATCACTCTGACAGAAAGTAAAATGCTGTTAATGCATTAAATCAAACAGCAAGATTATATGGGCTGCGTCTCCAAGACAAACTATATTAACTACTGATAAATTCTACTTCTCTTCAAAATTAGAATTAAAAAGTCACTAGCCAATACTTTCAGGAAACAAATTACATCCCTAGAGACACCCAGTACCTGTGCTCCGCCCGCAAAACCCACTGAGAGCCAAAGCCACAAGCAAGAAACTGGATGTCACGAGCAACTGCTCAATTTAGAGAGAGAAAACAAACACTCAGGAAGACAAAGTATTCCAAATCCCAGACAAAATCCTCTTTGCATAATATCTGTTACCCTTAGATATATCCCTCTTCACACTTAAAGGAGATATATGCTTGTTCAGGAGCTGGGGGTTGGTGGAAGCCAGCATATCAAGAAGAAGAAAAAAACAAACAAAACCAACGCCCCAAAACACAACCGGTCTTACTGCAAGTGATCAATCATCTTAAAGATCTCTTTGGAGATGGCAAATTACCAGAGGTGGTGCCAGGGACAATATGCCATTTCTCCTCATGTATATTTTGGTGATTTTGGGAGCAGTCAGGTATGCTAAGCTACATCTCATTGGTCTCCTCTAAGAATTACCTTCATTCACTAGATCATGTCTGAAACACTGAAATGCAGATTTCAGTACCAGGAGCAAATGCTACCTGCATAGATGTGGGCTGGTGAGAGCACTCAATACAGGAATACGGCGTTCCTCTCCACTTCCCTTCAATATTATCAAAGGTTTCACCACTCAACACAACAAACAACCTTTGAAAAAGAGTATAATTTTTCTTCCCCTTTTTGTATACAGAATAATGGCTTTTCAACAAGCCAAATGGGAAACTGTGTTAATGTGTTTCTATGGGCAAAGCTTGAGAACGCTGTAAATTGCCTTGCTTAATGGACTTAGGAGTTCAGCTATCCATTCAGAATTTCCACTCTGAATCAAATGGTTCAGTCCTCAGGAAGTGCACACACACTTCTGCAGCTCTGTGGGTGTCATTATTTATGTCTGTTGGATTTGATGGAGAAAATGTCATTGGAATGAAGGAGGACCTGTATCCACCACTCCTCTGGCAGAAAGGCACCGAGAGCCCTTCTCGCCCCAGGGGGCTGCGCAGATGGCTTGCCCTTCAGGGCTCCACACGGTCTCAATCAACACAGAAAAAACAGCAAGCTAAAGCATCTGCAGGCATCCTCATCTGCCTCTAAACATACTGTAATGGCCAACAGCTTGAGTGCTTTTTTAAGCTATTAAGAAGAAAAAAAATCAACTCATTTAACTGTTTCCCTGCCATGGGCAGTGACTGCTCAGGACAAGGTTGAGGATGCACAGGGTTGTCCCTCACCCTTCCATATGCCATGCCATGAACTCCTGTGCCTGGCAAAGCCACTGCTGAGCCAAGGAGCCCGATGAGAGCAGAGGTTGTGCTGGTTTGGGGGATGTGACCCCTGCAGAAGAGAAGTTCTTGGCATTAATACCTCTCACCACTCCATAAGCTGTTTGCCCAGGAGGAGACAGCCCAGATGAGAGCTTGTCCTCAGCCCAGGCTGGCAGAGAGGAATAGCCCTGGCCACGCTCGTCCCTGCTCCAGGCAGCATCCCTCACTCCTGTATGATTGAGATGAGCTGAAGGTGAAAATTTCAGTTTGCTGTGTGTGCTTTGGGGTTCAGAGCAAAGCCGGGTCCAAAGGTGATATTCTTCTCTTAATAAATAAATGCAGACTTTTAAAAAGCGTCATTTATTTATTTATTTATTTAGCACAGAAGTTGACATGAAGGTCCACGGATAGTCATTTCAGCTGGCACTGGAAGCCAGCTCAGGTTGGGATCTTCTCAGTTCTGTGAAGACCAGAAGATGAGGGTATGAACTGGTGTCCATAGGGGACGGCTCCCCAGTCTCCTCCTCTTTCTGCTTCGTGTGCTGAGACTTGGGGAGATTTAGGGTCTTTGTCACACCGTGGGATAGCCAGCCATACACCAGCCCTGGTTCAGAGCAGCACATCCTGACTGTGACCATGCAAACAAACACAGCAAATCTGCCTATGCCGCAGGAGAGAGGCTGTATCAGCAAACACCCAAACAGTGGGATCACTTTGGGAACCTTCAAAGAGTGCGGAAAAACAAGGATATTTTGGTCTGCATGCATGAATCCTCTGGGAAAGGAGTATAAATAGAGGAAAGGGGAAAAATAGGTGAGCTGATGTCCTTTGCAACTTTTGTAAAGTATAAAATACATCAAAGAAAAAGGTCCAGGTCTGATTACTCCTGATTTACAGAAATGTGCAACCATGGGGACACATATACTATGCTGATAATAAAATATACATGTCTGCAGCTGGGACCTACAGCAGAACTAAAAGAACACTGAGAATACTCAAATCTTTTCCCTCCCGTGTACCTTAGCTGTTTAGAGGGATTTTTTTTTCCACTCAAAATTGAAATGAAGCGGGGGGGAAAACCCATTTCTAGAATTAGATCCTAGAAAAACAGATTCCAGCTGCGAGCTCAAGCACCTGCGGAGAAGTATTTATAAATGAAAGGACTGACATGACTTTAAATACAGTGTCATCAGAAACTTAATTATACAGCAGCAAGTCTCTAATTGGAAGTCACAGAGCAACATATTGGCTTTGTCGTGTGATTTGATATTCTCCAAACTGCTTTCCCACGGTTGTTTGTGTTATCTGTCTCAGGTTTGAATAGCAGTGTTTGTTTGCAGGCTATGGTGGGATTAACCCTATTTATCTTCATGGGTTTTGTTTCCTTAAACACAGACTGGATTCACAGGGATTTGTTTCAGTGCTCCAGGAAATCCTTGGCTTTTCTTTACCCAGCCAAAAGGCATGTTTGTGCTGGCTGAAGCTAACTATCTTGGGCACCCAAAAACTCCATGTTCAAGTCAGCATGTGTATTCTATTAGCAAGAGGAGGGGAAAAAGACCACCTACCTGTGATAAATCAGGTAAATCAGCTTGAAAGTTCTAACATCTGTATAGTTTCACACGGAAATATTAATTCCTGTAATTACATTTTTACAGAATCATTGATTTTAGTGTGTTATTATTCCAAACCAAAAATAAAATCTTCTAGAGAAAATATCGAAATAAATTACTGAAAGAACTAGAGGTCCATCCTCAATGCCCTCCACAGAGTCACATTTTCATTTGAGGGAATTTTGTAGAGCCAGTTATGCAACACCTTTCTCCTTTGGACTGTCTTGGCTCCTGATCTCTGACTAAAGATACAGTTATTTCAGTTTTCAAATTTAATTCCTGCTTAAAACTGAGTGCATATGATTTAAACATCATTCATGTTCCGCCAATTTGTGTTTTCTTAATCCAGGCATCCTCCTGGTATCACTGACAAGTAGATACAAATACTCCAGATGGAGAGAACTTTCACATTTGAAAGTAGTTCATTAAATTCCTCATCCCTGCCTCACACCATACAGCTCTTCAGGGCCTCCCAATTATCATAGAATCACAGAGTGTTTGGGTTGGAGGGGAACTTAAAACTCATTTCATTTCACCCCTTGCTACAGGCAGGGACACCTTCCATTATCCAGGTTGCTCCAAACCCCATCCAACCTGGCTTTGAACAAATACTTCCAGGGATGGGACACAGCTTCTCTGGGCAACAAATCATTGAAGGTCAGTCAAAATAACACTAATGACATCTACAGTTTTCTTGCATCACATGTTCTGATTGCTCAGCCTGATGCACCTCCTCCCTGGGCAGTTCTTCTTCTGTTTTCCCTCACATTTTCCTGTCCTTTCCCTCCTCTCCTGCTCACCCCACTGCAGAGCTGCCTGACCTCTCTAGTCAGGGTCCAGCTGTGCTAATATTGCTCCCACTATTCCCCTAACATCTGGAGGCTGGTGTCTGTAACACCATATTTGAAACAGGAGATTACAGAATTGTAATTACTTGAGCTGGAAGCTTCCAGCCCAGCTGATTTGTCCTGTCATTTAAAAATCTACTTGTTTCCAAACACACAACCCTCTGGCAGGGATCCAGGTAGCACCGACAATGCTGTGCTGCTCACAGCATCTCAAGTGAGATTTTCCACAGCTAAATAAAAATAACAGTGAAACTGATATTACATTTTAACCTAGGGGTCATGAAAAGATGAGACAATATATTCACTCCACTTCAGGTAGCCTGAAGGAATGTGACCTTTTCCCTATCATTTGTAACCCAGACAGCTGAAATGAGCACCAAATCCAATTACGGTGTATTTTTATTTACCTAATCTACCAGCAAATGGCCTTTAATTTTAAATTTTCTTAATTTTGGAAATCTGCTCAGGCAGAACTAGCAGCACAACTCACGTTCCCCTCTGCACAGGGAAGGGTTTAATGACAGCCCCACACAAGCTGCCACTTGGTTATTGCCTTCCTGGGCCTCTGCTCATCAAACCCTTCCTTTGTAATTACATACATATATTTTCTTTGTCTTCCTATTGGATTATAAGGCATTTAAGGCAAGAGTCATCATTCTGAGCTATGACTGTACAGTATCTAGCAAAAGCAGAGGCTAATCCTTAGCTGGAGCTCCTAATCACAACAGTAATGAAATTATTTCCTTTTCAAATGTAAATTGAAGACTCGGTTCTCCAGTACCTGGAATAACCAAAGGATATATACCTCAAGTATGGCAAAAAAAATGAGTTTAAAAGTCAGGTAATTTAAGATAAACACAATATGCTTTTAGAGTTTATGTATAAAATGAAATCATTTAATTAAACCACGCTCCTTTGTTGAGTCAGCTTTACTGACCACATGCCGGTGGAAAGGCTCAAGCTTATGGATCGAACTGAAAACATTTCCTTTTGTTTCGTTTTTTAGAATCCTTTAGGAATGTTTTTTGGATGCGATTCCTTGCCTTTCTCCAAGAGAAAACACTCAGTGCAGCCAAGGGTGGGTCAGAAACAACCAAAACACTATAGCCTGCAGGGAATCATTGAGGTCGGAAAAGAACTTCAAGAAGAAGGCAGATCTCCAGTCTGCAATAAATACCTTTCTCACTACCAGCGCCTGCTGTGAGCCCAGGCTGGCTCTAACAGCCACTGATGGGGACACACATTCACCATCCAACCTTGTGCACAGAGCTTAGGAGCTACTCAGCTGTACTTCAGGGCATAAGCAAGTTGATCCTTTTTCCCTGCTTGTCTGAGCAATGGAGCCCAGTTGAAATGAGGTACCTTCGTAAGTAAAATACACAGACCTCAACAAATCCCTATTTGCTTAAACCTGTGTTTTTGCTAACCACGAAATGTAGTATGAATTACTCAGAGACACTTTCCTTTTCCTTCCAGCGGAGCAAAACATGATTTACATTCTGTTTGTGGGTGAAGCAAGTGAAATGTTTAATTATAAACAGCACTTGTAAATATAATCCTTTCAGCTAGAGTATTTTTATAATGAAAATGAGCAAGACCTTAATAATTATTTCAGTTACAAAACTTAATTAGGCCTGTTTCTCATTCCAGGCCCCATGTAATGTTTGTGTGTAATTTTTATTTACTGGATAGGGCCATGAAACACCAGAGAATAAACCATAGTTAGGTGTGAGGCATCCAAGCTCCACTGGCTGCAGTGATGCTGTGAGAATGAGCATCAGCTAAGGATCTATCCCCAGCTAGATACAAGTGGTTCCTAGCAAAAATGAAAGTTATACCCATTGGTTTTATTTATGAAGAGCTAAAATACACAATTTCTAAAGCCAAGTCTACATTCAGCAGATAAAATATGCCTGTAACTTGTCACCAAAGTTATGGAAAGGTGGAGGAGAATGTTTATGAACGCTGATAGGATTTTTCCTCTGGATAAATCCACTAGGATAGAGCATCTTCTAGAGGAAATAGCTTACAAGACGTTAATCTTATGCTTAGTCTAATTGCTCAGACATCCTGAGATGCTACCATATTGGAAAGCACTTACTGACCAATCAAGCTGCATCCTTGAGGCCACCAAAACCTGCTACATAGCAGGCAGTTGAACAGCCACTCGCTCACTCTTCCCCTCCCAGTGGGATGGGAGAGACAATCATCAAAAAAAAAAAAACCCAAAAAAACCCACACATGCAAAAAAAACAAAAACAAAAAAACCGCAAAGAAACAAACAAAATAAAAAACCCACACCCCACAACAAACAAAAAACCCCAGTAGTGGTAGAAGATGGCCAAGACAAGAAACATTTCAGGCTACAGAGGCTACAGCTGTGTAACCCAACTGGCTGGGGATTATAAACAGATTTGCACCCTCCTGGTAAAAAGTGCTTTCCTAAATTTATCACATCAGGGAGAGCAACTCCCTGAAGGCTTCTTTCCATCTCCTCTGTACGTGGCTTAACCATGAGCAGGAGGGAGACCTGCCCTGACAATACTAATAAACTACAAGATTAACCCCTCTGTGATCAACACCTTGGCAACTGCTTCCTGAATTTTATAGGGAAGTATTTTAGGCTCATACCTAAAGACTTGAGGTGTACATGTAGATGTTTGCACTGTGCTAAAGCCATAACATGAGTTGTAAATAAATGAGTTGTAATAAAAGATATGATCAAAAGTATCTATTCTATCACCATCTGTTAAAACCAGGTGGGGCAGTGATCCTTACATCGGTGGAGATATTCTGCTAATGGGCCATCCATTGACACCAGGTGGGGCAGTGTTCCTTATCTTTTCACAACCCATTCTTCCTCCGTAGAGTTATCTTCTGCTAATGACCCTTTGAGTCCCACGGTATGACTAATAAAATTACTTCATCCCATTGAGAGGTACTCTGGCCAAGAAAAAAAGCCAAGCCTTACCTACCAAGATAAAAACTGAGATTTTAGGACACCAAGGTGCCCTTTTTCCACTAGATTTTCAAAGAAAAACCAAACTTCTCCACATCATCACTAAACCTTCAGAAGAAAACCACACCCTTCTACAAAACCACTTCTTCAACTGAACCACATCTGTCACTGCAAGAGAACAGTACCCACCATATAATGAGACTGCTACCAACACCCTAACTAACGAAGTGTCAGGTTGTATTCTGACTGTGTCAGTGTTTGGGGTTTGTTCTTTGTAGTGTGTCAAGTTTTATTCTGGCTTTGTCAGCGTTTAGAGTTTGTAGTACTGTATTTCTGTTTTTAATTTTCTTAGTAAAGAACAGTTATTCCTAATTCCCATATCTTTGCCTAAGAGCCCCTTAATTTTAAAATTATAATAATTTAGAAAAAAAAAAGTTTACATTCTCTATTTCAAAGAAAAGCTTTTACCTTTCTTAGCAGATGCCTGTCCTCCAAACCAAGACATACACTAAGCAGGATATGAAAGAATATTAAAGATATACTGAATCAGATAGACTTTGTGATTTCACAAGATCCAAGACTACTTAAATCAAAGTCAAAACACAGCCAACTTGGAGCAACAGAAATTAACTCAGGGTCGGTTCTGGGTTCAGATGCACCAACACAGCTATCTAATCAAGAGGGGTTTTCCCCAAAAAGCAGCCAGCAAAAAACTACACACAGATTTCTGCCTCTAGACCTTGGTTAAGAAAGAAGGAATCATGTAACTCTCTTAAAGCCATCCATCAAACCGAGTCTCATGAAGGGAAACAAATATTAGGGCTTGGGAGTTTTGCTGAAGCAGGGACTAATACCTGTCAGCTTGGACAAGCTTTAAGCACCTCATAAAGCACCCAGCAGATACATATTTCTGCTTTAGAACACAGAAAGCACTGGAAGCAAATAATATTTAAAAAGCAACAACAAAAAAAATTTAGTTCACCAAACCATGTATTTGTTAAATAGCCAGATAAGTTACACAGAGAGACATATGTGCTGATTTGTAAGGTATGAAAAAATCTACCATGTAGTGATTATACAGCTGGTTTATTTTAGGGAGAAATTAACTTCAAGAACTTCATCTTCTTATTAAGAAAAAAGAATGCAATTATAACTTTGACATGAAACAATTTATCCCATACTTGGTATTTCTTTCTGTTTGTTGGTTTAATGCCTCAAAATTATTTATCTTATTATTCACCTCTATGTTTATTTTTGAAGAACATCTTTTTGTGCCTTCAAGCCACTTTAATAATTAATTCTCTGGAGTTCATGTCCTATTTCATTATGTTTTAATCTTTACAGTTGTTAATTTGCATTTCATTTCCTGTAGTAGCAAAAGAAACTTACTGACAAAAATTATTGTAAATATTAATACATGTCAACTGATAGTCATCCAAGAAAACATTTTGCAGCAATAGCAATTACCTATGTTTGGGAAAGGAAGTAGCAATTCAAGTAGCTACAGAGACAAAGCACTTCAAGTTGAGGGCATAGCACCTTCTTACAAGTGGAGAATGGGCGCTTACAATTTGCAACAACTTGCTGAAAAGAGAAGCTGCCCAGAGCAAAAACAAGATCTATTGGGCAATCAGGAGTCTAAAGCACATCAGAAGTTGGGTTGCATACTCTCAGCATCATCTGTTCAGTGCAAGCAACTGCTTAACTAATACCATGGCCCTGACACTGGCTTACAAAAACTTAGGAAACAGTAAACCAAACAAACAAACAAACAAAAAAGTCCTGCACCAGAAAAAACAGCAAGCAAGGTAGATCCCCATTCTCTTTCACCCTTGGCTCATAGCATTGCATCACAGCGACTTCAGTTTTCACTCTGGGAGAGACACACTCAGCTCAGATCAAGGGAAATCCTCTCAACTCACACAGATCTGGACCATTGTTGTGCAGGCTTTGAGCTTCGCTTTTGCTTCTCCAGTCCAGTTCCCCACCATGCTGCTCTGCAGGGCCAACTCAACCACCAGCAGAAAAACATCTTCCCCATCTCCAGAAGTTGTCCCTTAGCACCAGTGGATCGTATTGTTCTGACCGTGGATAATTATCCTTGTTAGATAAATAAAAGGCAGGATTGTAAATACACCTTAGTTTTAACAGAACAAAGCACTTAGTGACTCCTAATGAATGAGTGGAACCCAGCTCTGCCTGGCTCGATCATTAACCACCTGCAGGCGCTGCAGAGGAGTTCAAATTGAAGAGGGCAGCAGGAGTTCCTCCTTTAAAATCTCCACAAAAGAGAAAATGAAAGCTCAGGGACTGCAGTTTGAACTTGTCCCTAGTAACGCTGCTTCTTGGCCTCAGACGAAGCCCCTGGTTGAGAAAAGGTTGTCTGACAGACAGCCCCATAAACTGCATTCCCTGATTTCGTTGCTGTTCCATGTCCCCAGCTCACTGACAGTATCAGTAAAGAAATAGCCACATGGAGTGGCAACAGCAGGATTTTGGGCAGAGCCTTATAAAAGCTTGGTCCAGGCTTTCAGCTTCCCAGTGTTTGCAAGAGGATTGCTTCTAATTCCTTACATTCGTGAATTTGTAAAAGCTCCACCAAGTTGCAGCAAACTGCCCATCGAAAGCCATTTCTCTGAGCAGCTCCTGTCCATCTGTCACAGCAACCTGTCCTCCCAGACATGCTACCTGCAGGCAAAGCATGACAGCTAGATGGACTTAATACTCATAAAAATTAATGAGGCTCTTTTTTTTTTTGTTATTTTCCTCTCCAATGTCTCACTTTTCTGTGTTTCCACAACTGTTTTGGTAGAGACTAGTACCCTCCCACACTTGCACAGCCCAGAGGAGCTCTGCATCCCCTGACCAAAGGAGCTGTGATCAGGACAAAATGCCCCTCCTAAAATTCTGAGGACCTTACAGGATTGATCCTTGCAGTAAAAAGTTAATAGCTTAAACCTGAAAAAATAGAGTTTTCTTGTTGAGACATTTGAGATAATTTATTTTAGTCATTAACTTAGAAAAACCTTGGAGGTGACCTTTTAGATAAGCATAGTCCTCACAGAGTTCCCTCTTGCAGGAATAGGAAACCATTTCACAGGCGTTTCAACATCAAATTTTTCTGTCAGCTCCCCCTGCCCCCATGACTGGGAAGAAAAGGTAGGGTGAAAGTGGGCAGGGAAGAAGTCCTGCTCTCCTGCAAAGCCATGGAAAGAGACAGAACAAGTGTGTTGTGCCAGTGGAGCAATTTCCCAAAGAACTGGAAAAAACAGCATTGGCCCAACAGGGACAATAGCAACCTCCCATCAGAAAAACCCACTATATCTTTAAAGAAATAAGGATTGACAGCCGCATACTTAGAACTGCTGCTGATGAATTCAAAGAAGGAAGCACCCAGGAATTAACTGGAATTTTGCAGCTGCAAATTTCCTGCTGAGCAGTTAGTCTCACATCTGCCAGCTTCCTACAGATAATGTTCCCTCCCTGCAAAACGGGATCTGTACCCAGCACATCTTCCAGATGGTCTGGCTTCCCCCAGTGCATGTCCAGTGCTACAGCCTTTCCCCAGGGTTGTCACCCAGCTTCACTTCTACCAGCCTTCTCATGGGACAGCCCATGTGTGGGAAGAATCTCAGCAGCTTTAGGGAATTTTCACATCCCTTAAAACAGATTATCTTCTTCTTTCCAGAGGAACTAAACAAACTCTCCACTCTCTGGATGAAGGGTAGAGAAGCCTCTTTACAGTCACTTGAATTTTGCTGGGGTTTAGAGTGATGCAGCCAGAAGCAGAGAGGCTTTAGCTGACAGATTAAGTTTGGCAGAGCTGTCCCAGATTCTGCAGCAGCTGCTCTGATCCACATGTGAGAAAAAACACACAAGAAAAAATGAATCAAAAAGGTAGAGGTATCAAACAAGATGAAACAAGAACTGAACAGAAGCACTCATCCAAGGTTTAGGCAGCAAATGGTCCCATCCCTGCTTTATGATCTCTGATCCTTGTTAATTCCTCTTTTCGCCCTTCCCAAACTCTTTCAAGAAAACCTGGCAGAAGGGATGATGCAGCAGTGCCATGCACAGACCTAACACTGAGCAGGAAACCAAGGCCCCTCTCTGACCAGTTTAAATGTCAAGAGAATGCGCAATATCCATCGTGATCACAAGACTTTTTCCTTTCTTCCTGCCTTTCTCTCCTTTATCCTCCCTATTCAATCTGTTTCCACAGATGCTGAAAACGTTGGAAACAGCATGGGGCTTTCAGTTGCTGACAGCAGTCCAAATCCTTCTTACCCCCATCCTTCCTTTGTTTCCTGCTCTACTCAAACCCATCCCTGACTGGCTGTTGTCACTTGTCTTGTTGGTGACTGCAGGCTCTCCAAGACAACTTTCCTGACCTTGTCCAGGGCTTAGTGAAGTCCTGGATCATGACTAAGGCTTGAAATGCTGAGGGACTCTCGACTAGAATAGATTTTTGCAGTCATAACTTCTACCATAAAAAACACCTATTTTGTAATCACCATGAAATTCCCCTTTTACACTCCTCACTGCCATGATAGTGCAGAATTATACTTCTCATAGGCAGAATTATACCTAAGCAATGGTTTTCTCTACTCAGGGTTAAAGTCTAAGTGGTGCAGAAAGCTGAATTCCCTTTGAACCACCATGGTCCTCAGCAGATGGTGTGGTTACTGAGGTTGGTAGGAAGCAGCTGCAGTCCCTCCCCATCAATAACAGTCAAGCACATGGCTTGACTTTGACTCCCAAAACAATCATTAGTAATGATGTATCAAAAAGGTTTTTGATGAGTGAATGATAAAAGCAAACAGGACATGGTAATAATCAGGTTTTATTTATTGCCAGGTAAAACACCACCGTTGTCAATTTTACAAAGTGACTTTGAAAGAACTTTCTAAAGGGGATATTGAGAATGTTTTTCCCCCACACCTGCAAACAACCGTAACCATTATTGATAGCATTTCTAGAATGGCAGGTACAGAGAAACAGAGACTGTTATTTTGTGTCAAAATTGGTTTATGGTGCCATATTTTTCCCTTGTTTAAGGCAGCACCACTCATTCACAACATTAAACAATGTGATTTATGGACTTTAGCGAAGCTTACTACATTTAAATGTTTTAGGCATTTCATTTTTACAACATACCTTGTTCCAATACAATCAATGTGCTTTTTTCTTAGGCTATGATAGGAATGCAGTTTATGTTTTATAGCAAAATCAATATAAGAATTAATGGCTGACGAACAAAGTAAATTGTAAAAAGTGCAGCGAGGTTGTGAGATCTCTTTTGCTATATTGATTCCATTAGCATGAGGTTGCCTAGTTGTACGCAGTTTCATATTTGATAAGCAAGCAGCAGACCTCATATTCTGTGGAAGACAAAATGGGCAAAGATCAGCACTGGAATAACTATTCCAAAGTCATTGAGGTTAAAGCAATAATGGAGACGAGCCAAGGTGGCTGCTGAAACACAATGAACTTGAGAGGCAGCAGCCATAAACATCAGATGGTCACAAACGGTGCCACTGACTTTTATTAAAGGTTGTGATACTTGAGAGATGACATTCATGGCTGTTTTGTGCTGTTGGGTTATACGTCTTTTAATTAATTCCAAAAAATGATGAAAGGAGAATGCTACTCCCAAAGTTTTTTTGAAATTAGATGAAAAGCAACATTTTTTAAAAAATGCATGCAACCTAGATTTCTGTTAGAGACAAACAGGGAGGAGCTGTAGCAAGCTACAAACAGTGTAACCTGGAACAGATTTGTTCTTTCCTTTGACATCTTTTCACTTCTGAATTTTACTCTTACTCTTGACAAGGGTACTTATGCAAGGGAAAAACCTTCCTTGAAGTATCTCTGGAGTCTATCTCCCCATGCAGACTCATAGCAAAGCTCATTCATGCTCTCCCATGAGCCAGGAGACAGGAGGCAACACAGCACCGTGTATCTGGGTGTGCCTCGGGCAGACAGCAGCACCCATGGCACAAGTGATGGGTTTCCAGTCCCTTCACTGCTTTCCCTCTGCTCTCCATTGCCAGCAGCATATGCATGCTCCTACCAGGGCATCCATCTCTGCGAAATACAGCCTGCCCTCTGCAGCACTCATACGCTCAGGTGTGCTGAAATCTAACAGAGTGGGATCCAACATCTTTTCAAGTATCCAGTTGTCCCAGTTTCAGCTGGAGGAAAATTACTTCAATCCCAGCCAAGTCTAAGACACCAGTTAACTCTGATGATTACTTCACACTCCAACTTGTATTTCTGTTTCCCAATCTGTATCAACAAATTGCAGCGATACCCTTCCACCCTGAAAAGCATCTATAATCATTCTTATTCCAAATAACAGATTAGATGCATCTGTTCATGTTGCTACATTACTTTTCAAAGCTGTGACCAAACAAAGCAATTACTGTTCAAATCAGACTCTGGATACTTTCCATAACCAACAGTAAAGCATTCTGGAGTGCTGTAGCATCTAGCATCTGTTTCTATTCTCATCTTCTCCCTTTCCTTTGGGAACCTCCATTTCATTTCCATAACCATCAACAGGTTTTAATAGAGCCCAGGAAACAGGTCCTAGAATGGTAGCCATGACAAACATTTTCTGCCAGAATATTACCCTCAAAATGTTCAAAATCATCCCTACATTGCAAATTTTGTTCCCTCTTTGTTGTGAAAGTCTGAAAGTTTATTGCTCTTCCTGCTGTACTTGGAGCAATATAATTTAATTCTATTCTATTTCAAAACAAATTGTTGATACAAACTCGAAGTGTCAATAATTAGATTATTTCACCATGCACATTCCATTGTCATTGTCATACCTTGTGACTGTTTATTTGAAGAGTCCTTCTAGCATTGTAGCTACTCCAGTATTAAATATAATAATAGATGGTGTGATTGTGTCACGGTCCGCACAACCTGAGCGGGGGTCGTGATGGTTCGTTTGACCACAGGGTGCAAAAGACAACTGCAAGAGACTAAGGTTTAGTTCAGCAGCAAGCAGCAAAGCAGTTTATTGAGGGCCAACAACTCAGTTTTGGGGTAATGGTGAGAGGGAGAGAGATAAAGGTGATGAAGTAGAGAGAGAGAGAGAGAGAGAATGGGGGAGGATAGCTACCAACAGATGGGACGTCCTCAGATCATCAGTGGATGTGCTTCCATCCGTGGGGAGAAAGAAATCACAAGAGTCTCTTCAGAGAGTAATAATTTTATAGTCTGTTTTAAGGCGAGTGTCCTCTTGCCAAAAGGTGGGGAGATTTATGGGCTATTGTGTGTGAGGCCTGTCGCTCAGGTGCAGAAAGCAAGGTTCCTACAGCCTGTACCTGCCTGAACACAGTGCACCGTGACAGTGCAGCACACACACAAACACAGTCCTCAGCAAGCATCCACCTCGGCCAGACCCAGCGGCTCCTGCCCAAAGGGAGTGGTAGGGGTCTCAGAGTCTCAGTCCTTGATGATGATTGTGAGGCAGATCAGGCAATCTTCGGAACGACCCTTACAGATTGGAAAGGTTCACCCATTGCTCTCATATTGAAAATAATGAGCTCTCCTACTCAAACATGGAGAATTAGATGGCAAGGAATAAAATGCTGGCCTTAATGGAATTGGTAGCAAAATACTCATTGGCTTCCCAGGGCTTACATATAATCAATTCCTTGCAAGTAAAGATGATTTGTAACATAAATTAAATATTAAATACACAATTAAATACACAATATGACTTTGAGTGTCAAGAAGGTTAATGCAGGAATACCCTGTTTATTCACTCATGGACCCCTTAACCCAATTAAAAGTATATTCTACACACACAAAATCTGCATTAAGAGCTCCTACTGAAAAGCTTAAACCAGCACCCTCAGATCTCTGTGAGTCTTGACCTTTCACATGTGCATGGAAATGGGGATAAGATCCCTCAGCAAGGGATGGGAGCAGAAGTCTTCAACCACATTCACCGCATCTTCCATCAATTCGGGCACTGGCAGGGAGAGGGTAAACCCTAGCACTGTTGTGGAAAAGTTGCTGATATCCCAACACAACCTCCTGCTGAGGGATGCAGAGGGGCTGGGAAGAGGGTCTCATTCCCTCTTCTTGCTCCTGAGCTTCCCACCTACTGTGGTGTTAAAATCACTGAGATTTTGTGTCGTTATTCCATGAACTTCCTCTGGGCCATTTCTGGAGCAAAGCACAGAAAAGTCTGCAGCACTTTCTAATTTAACAGAAGCACATTTTCAAATTTTCCATTTCCTGGCTTATTTTTTTTAAGAGAGCAAGATATGCAGATAATAGATTTATTTTTTTTAATTTTTCTATTAAAATACTGCAAATTAACCATCTATATTTTTGTCATACCTGATTTTAGTTTCTTTTCAAGTTGTTTCTTTTAAATACACAGACCACTGCTTAAACTGCACACAACAAGCATAGTGATTGCCAATCTCATGGCACAGGATCTTACAATTCTAATGTTATTCAACAAGACATGGACTAAATTTAGGCTCATTTAGTGAGGCTGCTTTGGGAAAGCACCAGCTGAAGTATTTGTTAGTATGGGGTGATCTCAGCCCTGAGCAGCTGGAGCTTTCAAAGGAAATTTCATTATGAGCTGGATATTAAAGATGGTTTACTTTCAACAGCCTTAGCTTAGCAAAGTGTTGAGTAACTAGAATTATCTATTTAGAAAAAGAGATCTGTTTTATTGCTGAAGTCATGCGCTACATCTGGAAATTAGAGGGAGCTCCTTTAAAAGCTTTAGCTTGAGTTCACTTACCCTAATGGTCTTTATCTGAAATAGAGTGCTTCAAGAAATGTGTTGGTGTTTATTAAGATGAGATGCCTTTAATGACCACAAATAAACAAAAACACGCTCCATTTTCAGACACAGTTCTTCAAAATGCATTGGGAGATGTTTATGCCCAACATGCCAAGATTTATTCCTTTTGTTTTAACTTAGGCATTCATTCGAGCAACAGGGCTAATTCAGTTTTATTTATGATCAGTAAAATAATCTAATGCCAGGTCATGGCATGTCATGGGGGATAGAGGCTCAATTCCATACCAGGGCACCACTCTCCCAACACAACCTCACCATCACAACATGTTCAGAAATGCCCTTGCATTTTCAATGGCTTTTGGTTTGCTGCATTTGCTGCAGCCAGCCCTGCTCAGATGCCAGCTAATAATCTACACATCAGCAAAAATGCATAATAATCATAGTCACCCTGGTTTTACCTGAGCCAAATATTCCTTCACTGCTTATTGGTGCGGCACTTCCAGAGATATAGTATCTCTGACCCTTTAGCTTGTGATCAAATTCAGGTGAGGCTGGTCAATGGATTTCAAAGGGCTTGGGCAGGAGGTGATGTAGGAAGTTACAAAACACACTCTCATTACTCTCATCTGCATTAAAAATATAGGCCTGCCAAGGAAAAGGAATCAAAATAAAAAATACTCAAAGGATGGTTACAATAACAGCTATCTAAATATGCAGGATGTCTCTGTAGCCTCTTTTTTCCTTAAAGTAAGAAAATAAACTATCAGATAATGGCCAAATAAATCAGTCAGTTTTACCAGCCACAGCTGCTGCCCATGCCTGTGAAGTGCAGCACAAGCTCTACTCCAAGACTTAGGAAGCACTCCAAAATTCAGATTGAAGCATGCTGAGATCTGGATATTGTATTTCACTTTTTAATTAAAATGTATTTTTCACTCCCTATCTACATAAGGAAAAACAACATAAAAGTAATTGAGACTTCACATTTCACATGTCAAATCATGATAGCTTTTCTTATTCATTGCCATGCCACATAAGTCCTTATAGCAAGATTCACCATCAAAAAGCAAGCAACTTCCTTTCCAAGGATGACAGAATCAGGCTTAGATAAAATAGGAACCAACTCATGCTCAAAATGAATCCTTATGTCAAGCTGCTGCACCTTTGCAAAGTCCTTCATCTCTCTAAAACCTGTCATACTTCATTATAATATATGGGAAAATGCAACAGCTTCTCCAAGCATTTCACAAAAATTACTTACCAAAGCAGACAGTATTCAGAAATTAATGCCTTTAGTACCAGTGAGCAGAACTGAGTTGTATATTGCAGGCTGTAATTTCAAGGTCTCATTTATCCCTCCCAGGTATAAATATTTTGTTGCAGCCTTTTTGTAGAAAGCTTTTATTTCAGGGGCTTTTGTGCTACTAATACACCGTTAAAAGGAAAAGCATGAAAAGGAAAGAAGATAATTTCCTGCACTTGTAGGGCACTGCAGGTCAGAAGGGATTTGAAACCATGGAACAGGCTGAGAGAGCTGGAGCTGTTCAGCCTGGAGAAGAGAAGGCTTCAGGGAGATCTGAGAGCTCCTTCCACTGACTAAACAGGTTCCAAGAAAGATGGAGAGGGACTTTGCACAAGGGTGTGGAGCGACAGGCAAGGGACAATAGCTTCACACTGACAGAGGCCAGGATTAGACTGGCTTTAGAAAGAAATGTTTTACTGTGAGGCCCTGGCAGAGGATATCCAGAGAACATGTGGATGCTCCATCCCTGGAAGGCCAAGCTGGATGGAGCTCTGAGCAACCTGGTCTAGTGCAAGGTGTCCCCGTCCTAGGCAGAGAGGTGGAACTGGATGAGATGATCTTTAAGGTCCCTTCCAACCCAAAACATTCTGTGATGCTTCTATGATGGCGTGACACCAGTGATTCAGAGCTGAGAGGGTGGGACAGCACAGGGACTGCTCCTGCAGCACAGGAGGGGTTGTGTCAGAGATCAGACAGCTGCAGAAGCTGAACTGGGTAGTGCTGCTGACTTTTTGGCCCTGGTAAAGTGAAAGCTAAGGGTGAGATAGACTCAAGGCAAGCACAGAGTGAAGACATCACATCTGGTCACTCTGACCTTGTGGTGACCATTCTGATGAAAGAGGTGACAAGGACACTACTAGCATAAGAAGAATAATCAGAAGGCTGTGTTTCTAAAGGGGATGGGGACAAAGGGGTCTGGGTGGAAAATTCTGTACGAGCATAGTGACCCATAAATACTGGTAAACTGTGTAATAAACTGGCTTGGCTTTGCTGGCATAAGTGGAGTCCATGTCAGTCAATCCTCACAGTCCTCTAAGGGGTGGATTTCACAGGGGTCTAGACTGAAAACAAGCTTACTTTTTATACACACGAACAGGAACAACATTAAAAATGAAGTTTCAATGTATGTTTATTCTTGCAGGGATTTTTAACACCCTTTCTAGTGCTGGGAGTGGGAACTCCACTGCCCTAAGGTAGTGATTTATTTTAAACCAGGAAATGCAAAACTTACTATAATTTAAAATGTACCTGCCTCTGCCATGATGCCTTGTCAACTGAGGTAATTTGGC
This sequence comes from Sialia sialis, assembly GCA_009812075.1. Taxonomy (NCBI): domain Eukaryota; kingdom Metazoa; phylum Chordata; class Aves; order Passeriformes; family Turdidae; genus Sialia; species Sialia sialis. The sequence goes on from VRYO01002774.1 coordinate 3,159,010, forward strand.
AATTTATGCTAGGCAAACTTAGAAAATACAGGACTGAATGGTGCAGAAATAATGATTAGTGTAGTAAGATTTTGAAGAAACCCAAGACTACTGCTGAGAAATGCTGAGTCTGCCTATTACCTCAGCTTAATGGAGCACTTTCAAGTCTAAACAATTAATTTTCTGGAGATTTTCCACAGCTTTCTGAAGATCAGAGCACAATCACAAACTCCCAACAACAACCCAATTTCCTTTCTGCAACAGCTTTTCAATTTGTCTAGGTAGAGTAAGTGTAGAAAATACAGCACCTATATCAATCTATATATCTTTACAAAATTTTCCAAAGGCAAATAACTGGTGTCAAGGTTGGATAAATCATAAAGGAGAATCATTGTATTGGATCTAAGACATTAGATGCCTTTTCAATTACTGACATTTAATTTTCTTATTATTTTCATTTGTTAGTTCCACCTCATTTTGGATATATTCTTTTATTTCCCCATTAAATCTGTTTAGTTCAGAGCCATGATAAGATCATATTCAAAGTCTGTGGATAGTCAAGTCATCAGACACAAAAGAAAAGTGATTAGAAACCCCACACTTATCATGCTCTGTCTCACATCTTCTGAAAGGCTGTTACCATAAATGCAAAACCAATGTGGCCTGACACTGGTTGGAAGAGTAGGAGACATAAAATGCATGAGTTATTTTTTACATTAGGTAGCAAACTGAGTTCTTCTTTAACCAATTAATTACCTTTGCCTGTCAGGAAAAAAACATTGCTATGAAAATTAGTATTATCTTTATTATAGATGTGTCCCTGAAGATATTGATGCACTGACATATCTCCACGTACGAGGCCTGCAAACAGTGAAATAATTCTACCTGGTGAGCAGATGCAGGTTTTGCACTATAACCAAGAATTTATTATGTAGTTTAATGGTTGTTACTTAGCATCATCTGCTCTTTTTATATATTCTCTATCAGCATACCCATTTTTGTCTTTCAGCCTTATTATCTCATGTACATGAACAAAGAATATGTGATAGGTAGTGGGAATATAAATCAGAGCTAGCTGGCCACAGGCAAGGTAAGCTCAGTTTCCCTGACTCAGGTGAAGCAGACTCAGCAAAATGTGTATTTGTTACATGACAATGTTAGCACAGTGCCCACGGGAAGGACAACTGGACACTTAGAGCAGGATCTGCCTTCTCTTACCAATTTATGGATGTTTTCAGACACCTACATGCTTTTTGCAGCACCTCAGTTCTCCCCTCAGTGAACAAGGACATTCAAAGAATCACAGAGTGGTTTGAGTTGGAAGGGATCTTGGAGACCAGCTTGTCCCACTCCCTCCTCCACCAAGGGCAGGACACCTTCCACTAGACCATCCAAGCTCCATTCAACCTGGCCTTGAACACTTTCAGAGATGGGGCAGCCACAGCTCTGGGTAACCTGTGCCAGTGCCCCACCACCCTCAGAGGGAAGAGTTTCTTCCTCAGATCTAATTTAAGTCTACCCTCTTTCAGCTGTGCAGTTCTCTCCTCTCCTGGAGGCTCCACATTCCAGAGCTGGCACTGCCAGACAGAAGTATGAGGTGGAAAAAAATGGAGAATTTTGCTGCTGAGACTGCAGGTCCCTCTGTGGGAGCTGAGTATGGCATGCAGGACATCTGTCCCAAACAGGTTGCTTGCTCCAGACAAGACAGAGAAGGTCAGAACCATCTCTGCTAGGATCTGTTGCCATGGTACATAGAATAAATCATTCATGTTTCCGAGGAGCAGAATGTGTATCACAGTGTTAGCAGCAACCTTTACACACACAATATTTCCTCTTCAATACTAGTTTTTCCAGCATCTGAACACTCTGCAGTTATTTCTAAAAGATTTGTTGCATTTTCTATAAATTTCCAGCCCTTTCTCCAGATGGACTGAATTTTTCCTTTGTGTAGATACAAGTACAAAGAAGATTCAGAAGGACTTTAAAAAAAAAAAAATTGAGATTTAGGACAGCAGAAATAAACACTCATTGTGAATTCTCTGCTGTTTCACCAGGAGAGATAAAATACAGAGAAGAGCTGTTGGTCAGAGATCCCTTCACTCTCCCAAGTGCATGGGAGATCTTATTCTGCCTTTCAGGCTCAGGTTCTCCAAGTTCTAACCCAAGTTCTCCCTGCACTCTCTAAATGAGTATTAAATTCCACTTTAAATCCCACATGGAGCAGGGACAGCTCTCCAGTGGTGCAGCCTAAAAGCCCTCACATTACCCTTCCTCTAAAGAATGCATGGCTGGGAACAGGACACCATTTTCTTTTGCAATCCATTTGAATTCTTGAACCAGATGATGCCGTGGAAAAGCAAATGCAACCTCAGCTACCTATGGTGGCGTGCCACTATTGCTTTTAGGATCCCTGTGACTTCCAAGTTTGGTTCTTAGTTACACCAGGTGCTGGTTGTTTCCCTGGCTCTGCAAGGTATCCTCCTATCCAAAACCTGCAGGGACAGTCCCAGCTGAAGTTCAGCCTGTGACAGCAAGTTCTCACAATGTGACCCAGGTCACTTTTGAGCCCATTGCATTAAAACTGAAGTTAAACGGGAAAAAAACAGAGATAATCTGAAATAAAAGCATAACTAAATGATCTGGAAAAACTAAATTGCCATATCACAGCTTAGTGCCCAGCACAGATCTGGGTATTATGGCACTTACGATACAACAGGCCGTTGGCTCATCAGCAACATGACTACTCTGCTTACAAGCATAAATCTATTCCACCACTATTTTCTATTATTAATTAGGAGAGGGGGGAGCAGTATTTGTAGCATATACTGGTGGCTCATCTACTGCCTAATGTGATAGGTTTTATTTGGCTTGAAAAACCATCTATTTAAATTGTGCATCAAGGTCATAATGCATGGGTAGTTTCACTCACCATGGCATTTTGATGGTGGCTGTGCTAGGTGGGAGCTCATATGCCATATCATTATTTTCCCACACATCAGCTGGAGAGGCAAATAAACTTTTGATTCATAATGGGAACACAATGCAAGTAAGCTTAAAGCCTGCCTCCTACAGCTTCACTTAAAAGTATTACGAGTCAAGGTACAAGCTTGCAGAAGGATAACAAGATAAATCTATTCACACTCTACAGAAGTATCTATCACTATTCCCCAATATTGCCACCTGTGTATGGATCTGATCAATATTCAGTATCACTTCCATTTTACCCAGAGGCAGTACAATATGCTAAATTAGCTTTTTCTATTACCATATCAAAGGTATGCTTGAAATTGAGCATCACTGTAATTTAACTGAAATTACAGGCAGACCAGGTCTGTCTTGATCAGTTTGCAAACCTCTCTACATTAATCACGTTAAAGACACTGCAGATGAAAAAATCAGCAATGCAGGCAGAAATCTGGCTGCCTTGAAGAAAGTCCTCAAATGCCCCTGACACTGGGGACACAGGGAGGCCTGAATGTCACTGCAGATGTCTATGGGCCATGCCAGCCCCAGGGTGACCATGCTGGTGCCATTCCCAGTCTCCCATCGCCCAGCAGTGTTCCACCATACATTCCCCATCACCAAGTCCTCACCCCGATGCCACAGACTGGTCACAGGTACACTCACTCGGGATGTATTGGCCCAATCTGAAAACACCATGATTTCCCCCAGCTTCAGCAATCCATCTTTCAAATGCTTGCCATCAGCTGAAGATGGTGGCACTGTGTAGGTGGCTCCAGCCATGCAAAGGGACTGGCTGGCTCTGACCACACACTGGTGTCTCCAGGACAGAGGTGTGGGCAGCTGGAAGAGCAAGAACTGGAGATTCCCTGCGTCCAGCTGAGCTCAAGCAGCACCCACCCCTGAAGGATGAGGTAGACACATCCAGTGCCCTTCCTGACCACAACAGGTTTGGCTCCTGGTTCTGTCCATTTCTAGGAACAGGAGCTCCTACCTTTGCTACCAAAAGCTCTCCAGCCTTTGCTTCCCACCTCTTTCTTGGCCTCAGATACTTATTTTTTGGTAGAAATTTCTTTTTTCTGTCATGACTTTCTTATGCTCGGGACCTCTCTGATTTTGACAATCTTCAAATTATTCCTTATAATAAACCTGACAATCAGCAATATATAAATTATAATTTCCTTCTCCACATGCTTCAACTATTATCTGAATTAAGCAATCATGTCACTTCACTTATAGCCCCCAATTATCCAAGTCATGCCGTTTGTATGGCATCATCCTTATCTGATGGCACACCAAGCCAGCGGCAAATCCTCAGGGCTAATGCAATCCTGAGTATTTAATGATTTTCCTGTTCTTTTGTGCTGCAAGAACTGTTTTCTATGTAGAGCAATGACTGCTACATGACATCCAGGTGATGAGAGGGCTTTCTTTATATGTCCACCATTCTATCTGACCTGTTAAATAAGAGCTAAAAGAAGGAAAGCATCAGTCTATTAAAAACAAGTGCCCCAGGTTACCACTTAATCTTTAAAAGGAAACTCTAAAATCAAATGTCCTTTCTGGAATTAGTTGCCCAAGTGAAGGTGGCAACAGTAAAATATTTTTGGAAACATTTTAAAAGCAAAATTTCTCTGTGGGATGGCCATAAACTTGCCTGGGATGCGATCTTCCAGCTCCTCAATCCCCCTGCTCTTCATGGTCCTCAGCTTATCAAACTACCCATGGGATGGACATGCATTTTTCCTGGGACATGGTCCTCAGCTCTTCGGTACTCTGAGCACCAAGAGCAGAGCACTTGATCAATGGAACACAGACTCCTGATTCTGCAATCACAGCTGACCACTCAGACCTGTAACTTTCCCACAATCTCTGCACAGGGAGAAAATTTCTAGCACGGAAACACCCCATGTATATGCTTTGGAGCCAGCCCACCTGCTCACCCAGCACCAGCCTCCCTCCATGCATTATTAATGAGCAGTATCAGTCTCCAGTTTTCAGTCAGCTAATTTGTTCTCACAGTCATGATTCCAAATATCACACAAGTAATTCATCAAGTTATTTTAACTGTAGTTAGATAAGCCCGTTAGCCATCATAAATTTAAATAAATTATCCTTTTCTCACACATGGAGGTAGAAGAGGCAGAGCGCCTTGGCAAGTGAGATATACCCCTCTGCATTTTGGGTGACAGGTACAGTACTGGGTGACTCAAGTCTGTGTGGAAGTGTCCCCCAAAGAGCTCCTCTCTGCTCTGCAGCAGGGAACAGGGGAGCCAGCCCTGGTCACTAGTACTGGGTCGGTGGTGCACTTCAGATGGAAAATCTCAGCCATGAGATCTCAGTGGCACAAATTTCTAGAGCTGAATGATGAACACATCCAAAAATGGAGAGTCTTTGCTTAGTCCTACACCTCAGGAGCTTTTGGTTTTCACCCAGACATCTTATTTCATTTACTGAAGCCCAGCACCCTCTTCCCTCACTTGCTCCACTCCTCTGAAAGAGTAATTTCACAGCAACTCAAGATTTCAGGTTACATCATCCCTCAGGCTTTGCATTGCAGGATGCCATTCAGTGCTATGAAAGTCTTTCTTTCTCCCCTATCTTTGAAAAACAAGGTGTATCAATGCCAGAGTCTTGGGACTACAAAAGAAGAGGTACAGCCAGGCAATATCTGTCACCATCACCACTCGCTTTGATCAGGGGTATTCACTTTGCTCTAGAGAAGAGGAATAGCTCCATGTGATCCCAAATTCCTCTGAGATTCAGCCTCCCCCAGAAACCAATAGAAAAGGGTGAGACACTGCAAAAAAACTTAGCCTGAGCAGCTGTCATAAGCACTGATTTTCATACAAGTAACCTTGGCAGGAAGTGACTTTTCACATATGTAAATCAGTCTTGACTTTGAACACGCTGCGTGAGGAGCACTCGGTGCTGCCACATGGTTGTGTGAGGGGTTGTCATGACAAGTTTTTGCAGAAAAGCCACAAAAGTGTTGTATTTATTGCAGCAGAATCATGGTAAACAACTGTCCTTTAGTAGGTGGAGAAATGAAATTACACCAGTCTTAGTTTAAATTGGTGGGATGAGGATTTTTCCCAGCATTTTAGATGAGGATGCAGAAAATCGACAGAACTGACTGAGGATCAGGTATGGAGAGGTAGAGGCAAATTATCTAACATTTGCCTACAATGAGACTCTTTCAGCATTTAATATCCATGAAAGTGAGTGGACATGGCCTGGAGTGGAGTCACTCAGGCATTTTTTAACATCTTTGCCTCTGCAAGGATGCTAGCACCTATGTGGGGAAAATGTTTCATTTCTTAATATCACTGATCTAAACAAACAGTTTTAAATTAAATTCATAGAAGTACAAAAGGAACTTCTAAATATTGCTTAGGAAGCACAGAGAATAAAAAGGTGCTTTTCAATCTAATTGTCCAATTTAATTGTAAAAAAAGGGCAACAACATATGAAATCTCTACAAAAGGGAATTAGCCTGTGGGTTTGGACTATTCCCATTTCTGAAGCAAACAGAATGTTATCTTCCTCATCTTAGTGGGCTAAACAGACAGATTTGATAACCTGACATATTATGGACCTCTTCCTTCCCATTCATGGCAGCAATGTTCTTTAGCACATCTTTTCAGGAGGACAGTGAGGGACCTGCTTCTCCTCATGGGCATTGATAGGGTAACCCTGTTGTCTCAGCTGGAACTCCAAATGCCAAAGAAAGAGAGAATAGCCCTGGTGTTGGGTGATCTCAGACAGAGCAGTGCTTACAGGTATATTCTAATCCCTTCTGATAACTGTCTTTTTCCCAGACCATTATTTTTGTCAGTCTTCAAAGGTCTTTTTCCTGCACCTCTTTCTTGTAATTTTCCAGGTCCTGCTTTTGCCATTCCCTTCTCACTCTGGTCTGTCCTTCCCTAAACTTTTCTGCTTAATCTGCTGTCCTTTCTCATCCATAACTTTCTGTTCCAAGATACTTCAGTTCCATCTGCCCCAGGAGAGCTGAGAAATAGGGCACAATTTTTGCCCTTGTCCTCCATTTTGGCGCCCCTTTTATCCTTCCACTTGTACCAATCTCTACTCTCAACTGTGTTTAATATTGCTTCCTTCATCTTAGATACTGGATGCAAAGTTTTCCTTTTATTCACACAGTGCCAGAGGCACCTGTTGGTGCGAGGGACTCTGTCAGCAAAACCCAAGGAGAGAAATGGGCGTGAGAAGTCCAAAACAGGGTGCCTGTGTCCTCACACAGCAATTAGTAGGCAGAAACAGGAGCTGAGGTTTTAGCCCTACCCTGGCACACACATTGCACGAAAAGAGCCCCCCAGATCTAAAATTAATCTCAGACCTCAGACTATGGCAAGACTCAGTTAATAAATATTAGTGAAATGCAGAGATCCCTGGATGAAAACTGGAGTGGAGTTGTAGACTGTCACGTTTCATTAATTTCTTATTATCTTATAAGAGCTTCACTGGAGCCCAGAGAGCTGCATGAATAGTGCATGAATCTGAAGAGTTTTGCTGTCATCCTCACCTTCAGCTTGAAAATGTGGCTTGTGGGAACTCAGACCTGAAGGATACCTTGGCTGAGGATAGAAAATATGCTCAGGAGCTGATCCTGACTGTTGGGAGGGGGCTAGGCTCTCAAGTCTTTTGAAGTTCAGCACAATGTAAATAAAAAGCATTTTATTAAGGGGAAACCCTTCCTGAAGTTGGAGTGAGCATGTTGTAGCGACACAGGAAAGTATTGGATTGTGCAGGTAAAGCAGGAATGGTCATGGACAAGATAGGAGGTGGCAGGAGAGGAAGAATTGTGGTTTTTAGAAGATCATGGCATCACAGAATCATTAAGGCTGGAAAAGACCACCAAGAGGACATTCTAGTAGTCAGCAGAACAGCCTTACCCAGCACCTCCAGCTCCCATGAAAGATTTCTTTTATCTTCTCACTGAGAAAGACAAGGTCCCAGCTACCTCAGGAAAACACTGAGGAAATCTGTTCTGCCTCCAGATCAGATGAGATCTGGTAGGAAAAGGGCACTGCCACAATTGGCAATGCATCACGCTGAGCAAATAAGTAATCTCTTATTGCATTACAGAGGCTTCCCAGCTACTCCTCTAATCAGCACAGGGTAGGTCTCATTCATTTTTAAGCACTTCACCAAGTTATTTTAAAGGAAAATTATCTCTCTCTTGTTTAGCTCAGCAGTCTGAAAGTTCATTTGGCTGAAACATGGGAACATCTCTCACCAAGAGAGATAGCAGCAACCAAGTTCAGAAAACAGCATTTTAAATCACCACTGGCATTTATTTTCAATGTGTAATAGTACTTGTATCACTTAATCTGCCTAAAACCACAGTGCTACCGCAACATTCACATGGAGAGTGTGATGAGACAGTCAATAACTCTCACTTTCCCACCAAATCCAGCATAGCTCTGGTACCCAAACCTACATCTACGCACATTCCGTACTCTCTGTATTTTACAGCTGAAGCCCAACTACCTGGAGAGTGCTGGATTCCAGCTGATCCTAGCAGGAATGCTGGACAGTTGTGGAAAACACCAAGTTATAGATCCTGGCTTTGGCTGTTCTTGGCACTGTATATTTTCTCACCTGTAGTTTTAATACTCATTCTATTTCTAAAAAAAAAAATCTGCTTTTTATCCCTCTCTTTTCTCCATCAGTGATCTCAGAATCCTGAGAACACAGAATCATAGAATGGTTTGGGTTGGAAGGGACCTTAAAGAGTATCTCATTTCAACATCTTCCACTTGACCAGGTCGCTCCAAGCCCCATCCAGCCTGCCCTTGAACCCTTCTAGGGATAGAGCAGCCACAGCTTCTTTGTGCAACCTCTGTCAACACCTTCAGGCACACTGAAGATCTTCCTAATATACAGTCTAACCCTGCCCTCTGTTAGTTCAAAGCCATTTGCTTCCCTTGCAGCTGCTGGGCTGCACAAACCACAGCTCATCTCCAGCTTCCTCCTGCTAAAACACACAACAGGAGATGTAGGCAAACACCAGCAACATAGATTCAGGGTCTGAGGGTATTTTTGGGGATGCTGGTGGCACTTGGTGGCACATGGTGGTAGTTTGAAGTTTGGATTAGGACCGAGGCACAAGGGTACAGCTGGAGGAGCAGGAAGTGTTGCCTCCTTGACAGACATCCATATAGCCCTCTGTGTGTGCAATGTGCTAATTCCAGGCAGAAATTTGTGTATAACCTGCTACAAAAAGCCCTCTCAGATATTAATGACTCAAGCACTACAGGGCTGGTCTTGATTAAAAGTCAGTTGATATTGCCTTCCTTCATTTCACTGCCTGCTCCTTCTCAGCATTGCATTTTGTTTGGCCTCTTATTTCAAGACAAAGCTTTTGCACTTCAATAAATACAGAAGCTCCTCAGACTGCTGCAGTCTGTGAAATGCAGACATTGATGAACTTTACATTAGTGACAAGGATAAACTTATATTTTTTCTACAAGACCAGGGCATCTTACAACCCTGAAAGATCTGCTGAGTGTCAGCAGTGCAGGGCCACACAGAAGATAGACTCTCCTTCCAGCTGTCAGAGTGCACTAAACCCCAAAGGAAGCATCCCCTGATGGCACTCACCAGCCTGGCTCTGATGCCAGGCAGAGCCCTGAGCCTGCCCCAGTGACTTTGCAGTGGCTTTGGCAATTGGAACAACAAATTGGAAAGCAATAGTTTGCTTTCCCAGCTGACATTGAAATAACTCTGCAGCAAGCAACGCACAGACACCCCGTGCTACATTTACCTCCCCCAAAACAGAAAGACTGTGCAAAGCACTTTTCTCCATCCAAACATATCATGGAGATGCAGTAAGCATCTCTGCTTCCTAATTGAAATCATATATCACTTACTTAAGTGATATTAAATCAGACGCAAACATCACTGGCAATTCAAGCATTAATAACCAGTTCCCTGCTCCAAAGACAACAGGTCTTCTGCCAACATAACCCTCGTATCTTCCCACAAAGCCAGCCCCCACTCTGCTCCTGCCAACCTGTCCCCACACTGCTGCTGTGCACATTTATCCCACAGATGAATCTTTCCCTCAGAGGTCATGCATTTTAATTTTAGGTGCCAGGAGAAGGCTGCAGCTGGGCTGCGCCTCCTGTGAGACCAGGGAAATGGGGCAATGACACATGCCTGGTTACTCGTCCCAGCATTTGGGGGCTGCAAGACATTCTCCTGTCAGTCCCAGGGCAGGGCACTCTGAGGCAACCCCAACCACTCATTTGGTAGAAGCAAACCACAGCCTGCCCCAGTAACTTCTCACAGGGGGGACAGAGCCACCCCAGCTCCCTGTCCTGTGCAAATCCCAGTCCCACAAGTCATTGAATCACAGAATGGTTTGGATTGTCACTTTAAAGCTTATCCAGTTCCAACCACCCTGCCATGGGCAGGGACACTTTCCATCAGACCAGGTCACATCACTGTACGGCTACTTTGCCTTGTGGGAGCCATCCAAGAGATTTTTATCCAGGCTGTTCTGACCCACAGCTCTTGGAAACTGACTTTATATCTTTTTTGTTTTTAAACACCCAAAAATATTTCACAATGAATTTTTATGTTCACTTGTTATGAAAGCACTCTTTTGTGAGAAGCAGAAGTGAGTTCTAATTCACCTTTTAATGTGCGGCTTTTGTGCACCTCATGGATTTCTCCTTGAATGATTCTCCCTCAATTCTGCTTTTGACAGATCATATTGTATCATACACAACACTTAGAATATAGATCATATCGAATACAGACCGTATAACATCACAGAATGATTTCCACTGGAAGGACTGTATTTGATTAGAGATCACCTACTTCCAACCCAGCTGCCGTGGACAGGGATGCCACTCACTAGATCAAATTTCTCAGACTCTCACCCAAAGCTCCATAGCTTTAAAGATATCTTGCTCCCACAAGAAGATTTTTTATAGCTTTCTCCTTTAATCTGACTTTTTGTACCCCAGCAAAAAGGAAAGACCTACACATGGTTATGAACACAGATGAGTTAATGTGCAGCTAGCAATTAATTTCACAAACTTTTCCTCTTCAAAGGGGTGCAGTCCCCTGCCCAGTCACCTTCCTTTGACTGAAGCTGCTGGGAAGAGCTGCCAGTGGTAAATGGAGAGCTGACATCATTGAGCTCTCTCCCTTCTCTCTTTCTCTGCTGGTAGAGATGCTTACTGAGTTTATCTGTCCTGTTTCCTTCTCCTCAGTTCAAGCCTTGTATAATAATAATAAAGATGATAATAATAACAATAATAATAATAATAATAGCTATTATGAATAACCTCTGTCAATTAACTAATTTACAAGACTATTCAAATGGTCTTTGAGCTGAAATGTAATTTGCTTGTTACTGACTCAACTGCCTTGTCCCTGTGCCAGAGGAAAACCACTGCCTTGTCCCTGTGCCAGAGGAAAACCACCGTCCAGCTTGTGTGCTGCAGAAACAAAGCGGCTTTCCCCAGCTTTGATTTTCATTCCCCATTCAGCTATTCATCACAGCTATAGGTTTTCCCTGTGAAAACCTTCAGCATTTAAAAGTTTTTGACTGAAATACAACATGTTAATGGAAGGTGTGATTGCACAGCCCTCTGCTGACCTTCCATAGTCTGAAATTGCTTATTTTGCTAAATTTATTTGCTACCCATTTATCAATCTAAATCTAAGGTGGTTTTAAAGGTCATAAACCAAACAGCTACTGAAATATGATGAAGGAATATGGAAATAAATTACAAACTCACAATGTTATCCCTTCCTGTAACTTAGTGGCAGAAGCTTGGATGAAGTATGAGAACTTTATAAACATCTTATTTGGGGATTCATCCACCTCTGGAGAGTTGCTCGAGCTCCATTAATTCATAATGTGGTGCTTTGTGCCTACTGAAAGGAGTAGGGGGCAAGCTCTGGGTCAGAAGCAAACTAAGGAAACCCTTTAACTTTCCTTGGAGGGAAAAGTCTCTCCTTGACAATGAGACACATTGTGCTGAGAACTTCCTTCCCGTTGAATGAGTAGCCAGTTACCACATGCAGTTCTCAGACCACCTCCAAAATATGTAATGGAGCATTAAACTACCTCAACACTGCAGGATTAGCATGAAACATGCTGAAGATTACAGGAAAAATGAGCAAATATTTTCTGTCTGGACTACAGAAGTAAAGGGGAATCTTCACATGAAGCTTTGAGGCATGTTGAGCAAAGTTGATTATGATAAAATAGCCAAAACCATTGAGTGGTGTGCACCAGGGTGAAGGAGCTGTGCACAACTGAAGCTGGGGAGAAGAAGTGTGATTAAACTGCCCTGCATGAACAGCCAGAGAAGAACTGGAGACAGCATTGGTGCTTAGATAGCACTTATTTGGGAGTACAGTAATTTCACAACTATAAGGCACACTGGATTATAAGGCACGCTTCCAGGTTGTCGGCAAATTTCCGAACTTTGTCCACATATAAGTCACACCGGATTATAAGGCGCACTTCCAGGTTTCGATCAAAATTTTAGTCAAAAGGGTGCACCTTATACACGTGAAATTGCTGTAATTAGATATGAGCAAAACAGCATTGGTCTCACACCCTTGTCCAGCTGCCACCTTGCTTCCCCTTGGGTGTTCCACAGACCAGGGCCCTGGTCCTGCCCTGCTACCAGGTAGAGCTTCTTGAGAAGCTGTGAATGTCCCATCACTGGAGGTGTTCAGGGCTGGGTTGGATGGGTACTGGACCAACCTGGTACATGGAAGGTGTCCCTGCCCATGGGAGGGGGTCACAGCTGGATGATCTTTAAGATTCCTTCCAACCTGCACATATTCTGTGATTCTTCAGAGTGAGTTGGAAAAAGGAAGCCTGTTCTCTCTCCAACATGTATTAAAAGTAACTGGTAAATCATACAGGCTTAGAAGCAAACTGCCTAATCAGAATTTGGCATTAATTCCTGCATGTCATAGAAACAATTTTGACTTCATTACCAGAAGCTTCAGTGAAATGAATGTTCAGCCACTAGTGAATTTTAATTCTTGACGAACCTCTAATTGCTTTGCCCAGCAGACATGGGTAAGCACACACAAATGTCTGCATGCCTACAAAAATCAAACACCACCTCCAGAAACACGATGCCATTTTTGCTCAATATCACTTGATTTCCCAGGGAGTATATTCCCATGTAGCAAGAAAGAACTTTTTGGGTTTTTTTAAGCAGATCTACAAAGACAGAGCTCCAGTGCTCTCTGGCAGGAATATTGCAGGTAGCACTAGCAAATGATGCATCCTGAGGTGCAAAACATGCATAGCATTGTTCCTGAGCAGTGATCACTTTAAGCTGTTGATTTTGGTGCCTTTTCTTTTCCCTCTGGTCTAAACTGATTAATGAATTATTAATAAAAGAGATGAGCATAGCAGACAGACACTATTTCATAAATGCCTCTTTAGGGAACCACGGGATGAAGACAAAAATAAGCAAGCCAGTAAAAAAGCAAGATGAAAACAAGCAGCAGCCTTTTTGAGTGTATTATAAGGAACAATAAACCCAACAGAGGAACAGGAAGGCAAGTACTGACTGGCACAGCCCCTGTAAGGGGCAGCTTAAATGGATTGATGAAAAAAATTATATGTACCAACACACTACAGCAGCCAAAAATACAGTCTTGCACATCAGACCAGTAATGTTAAGAAATACACACAGCAAAGCTTTCTGATTCTTTATCTCTGGATTGACTCCAAGATAAAGAATCCAAAGATAAAATAGAGGGTATGAAAGATGTCTTACAGCAGTTAAGAAAAATAACAGGGCTTGTGACTCACTTGGAAAATCCTAGTGATCTAAAAAAGCAGTTCTACAAGAGCCAGTGCAGGTCCTGCTTGTGTATAAGCCTGAGCTTTGGGAAAGATTTCTGCTCACCTGCAGCACCCCTGCGAGAGGATCCTTCTCCTCTACTGATTCCCCACTGCTCAGCAAGGACTTGAGGTAATATTTTAGCCTTTCCTTAGCCTAAATCTCTGAAAAGAATTTTCTCTACTGCCTGTTTTCACTAAATTTGCAGGAATACCATCACTTCAAAGCCTCTACTATGAGAAAATAGGGTTAAAATGTGTTAAGAGGTTCAAAAGTTGGAAGAAGAAATGATATACCCTCACACAAGCATGGACACTGCAAGCCTGATACCACAAGTGTAATCTCTTTAGGAAACCAAGCTAAGAGACTAAATTGGTGCCTTCTGTGACCTGGATCACTTCTGTCGCTTCTATCCAGTTTTTAATTCTGCACTCTGCAGATCCAAACTGTGTGGAAGCTATTCTGGGTGTAAGGAACTGGAAAGGGACCAGATGTCAGGAAATTGATTGAACTGACACAGATGCAGAAGAATGCTTCAGTGGATCAGACTCAACTTTCAGGAGATATTTTAGCAATTTCTCCAATTCCAATTAGCAACTGATGTGTAATGCATTGAGAAAGCCTGTGCTTAAAGAGTGCATTCCTATTAACACACTTATTACCTGCAGAGTTTGGCATGTTGTCAGCTTAAAATTAATCATAAAAAACTGTATTTTAAATAAGGACCAAGAAAAGGAGCAAAAAGGCATAAACAGAATTTTACAGCTATCCATAATAGAGTTGCAGGGAAAAAAAAGAGTTAGAGAGAATACATAGTCTTTCTGAATTACATGATCACAACATTTTCTTGATTGACTCTTGGCTTTAATACTTGCATTGGCTGGCACAGTTGTGTTACAGAATTTCTTTTGAATATATTAACTTTTTTTTTTCTTAATTATCAATTTTGAAGTTATGAAATGCCTTTCTAATTTGCTACACTGCCATTTACTGCTAGGAAGCTGACCGTTTTCCAGACAGACTTGCTGGGAGCTCATTCTGGATTGTTATTCATTTGAACAAAATTAGTTGTTTGAGTTTTAGACTAATGCTGCTGGAGGGCAGCTGGGAGAGATGGTGCAAGTGGGGCAGAAACACCACACTGCCTGTTAGGGACAGCTTAGCTTCTTAACGGCAGCTCTATAACGAAAATAAAAAGAGATTACTGTGAAAGTGGCATATCAGAGAGAAATTATTGCCCAGAGAAGCTGTGGATGCCTCACCCCTCGAAGAGCTCAAGGCCAGGTTGGACGGGGCTTAGAACAACCTGTTACAGTGGAAGGTGTCCCTGCCCATGGGAGGGGATTGGAATGACATGAGCTTTAAGGTCCCTTCCAGCCCCTTCTGTAACTCTATCAGAGTGGAAATCAGAATGGAAAAATTTTAAGTAAGTTTTGAGACAAGCAGCTGGAAACTAGGGCTTAATCCTGACCTCATAGATATGAGTCAGTGAGACATTCAAAATAACAATGTTTTCATTTTGCAGAGCACCTGCTCATGAGTTGCACTGGACATGGAGCACACTGGGCCTCTGAGTCCTGTCCAACTTGCACAAAAAAAAATGAAAACCTATAGGTCTCCACCCTACCAGGCACATGAGCCTCATTCTATCACCAAGGAGATAAAGAGCTGGGCTCACACCCAAGACACCATTGGATGAACTATAAATCTCATAGCCCACGGTGGTCCAGGACAAATGGTGCCCATCCCCTGTGAGGCTGATGGACCTGAATCACTCCCATGAGTAGACAGAGAGCCAGCTCTCCCCTCCACCACAAGCACTTTGGGAATAACTTCCTTCCAGCACCAGAAGAAACTCAGGTTTGAAGTTGCTGCACCTAAAGCCCAGCCCAAGTCAGCAGTGCCCAACAGCACTGCCTAACTTGGCTCTTCTCCACCCACAGCCTGCACACAGTTACATAGCTGGTCTGCAGAAAAAACAGCCCTCAAATGTGGGTTTGGTGCTCAGCTCAATGAATGATGGCTGTAAGTCAAGATCCACACAGTCCATGGGGTTTTTTTATTTTTTAAGACTGGAGTTACAGGAATTCATAAGGCTCCTGATAAAAGTGTGTTTTTTTGATAACGCACCTTCTTCCAGATGAAACAGTAGCCACATCAATTAAATATACAACTTCACAAAATACAAGCTTCTAAGACAAAAGGTCTTCTACCTCACTGCTGAGATTTTCCATTCTACCAGCAATTTGATTGCCAAGATCTCAGTAGGACTTGAAACAATCAATTATTGACATTGCAATCCACTGCCTAGAACAAAGCTGTTCACTTTGCTGGAGATCTGGCAGCAGGAGAAAGCAATCAACAGCTCTGTAAAACATCTGGATAGGGAACTCAGCCCACAGCACCCTGATTCCAGCAGCTACTGTCCTGGGAGGCTCGACCCTGCCAAGTGGGAGGAGCAGGGCAGTTATAGGGGAGATGCTCCAAACTACATGTTTTTTGGTTTAATAACAGCAAGCAGCTTGCAACACATTTGGCTCCCAATCATATGTATCCCAGTTGTCTCGTTAAACATTTTGTGTAAGTTTAGAGACTCAGCTTTTGTATATGTTACTACTAATTGCCTTCCTCCTCAGCTGTGCAACAACAAACCACCCTGAAACAGAGTTTTCTATTAGCACCAGACAGGGATTAACAAATTAGCAAAAAAATATATGTGTATTTTCTTGAGATAACATTATAGTATGTATTAGCTAATTAAAACTCAAAAGCTATATCCAAGAAGACCAACATTTTTCTTTGCTTTTTTTTTTCCTTTGGTATTCCCTAGTCACACATTTTCTTTTCCTCTGCCATGTCTCAAGCATAATAAATCACTAAAACTGGACATGTGTCCAATTAAGTAATGAGATATTATTTAAGCTCATCTTCAGGGATCAAAAAGAAAACTTACCTACTTCATTTACTTATTAACAACAGCAGTTCATGGCTTACAAAACGGGACGTGATGCCATTTCTGTACCTGTTGGTTTAACCAACAAACTGAAGCAAAGGACTTGAAAGCTTTTAGCTGGAAGGGATCCATAGTTTGCCTAACAATAATTCTACAGCTCAATAACTCAGAGGTAGGAAGTGTAGAGGAAAAAGAAGAAGGGTGACAGTGTGGCCCAGACAGGCACATGCCATGAAGGAGGCAGCAATCCTGTCCTGGGGGAGAGCAGGACAGTTCAGTGAGGCGTGAGGCATCCCTCCAAACGTGGGAGCAAAAGGTCCAGGGAAAAGCTGAAGAGTTATGCTCTAACCCAAAGGGGATTACTCCACGGTGAATGAGAATATGACTGGGTAGGATCATTAATAAGCATCAGTGAGTCTGAAACTGTCAGACTGCAAAGCCTGAAATCCGTGAGTGACTGTTCCCATACTCTGAAAGTATTTGGGATTAGGCATGGCCTCTTCATGCATCCTCTCATATTGTTGAGCTGTGAATCCAATTTCACAGACCACACAGACTCTTTGAGAGGAACTTGTCTATATTTTCTTTAAATCAGCCTCTGCACTGATCCATTTGCAACAGCTGTCATTTTGTCTCCCAGATTCATGAAGTTCAGAAATTACAGCTCAGGAAACAAGCTAAGCCAAATCAAATGGACCTAAAATGTCTTCCCAAATATAAGATTAGTATCTTTTTCCACCATGGAAATCACTAGCACACATCCATTAGGTCTAAATGTCAGGCTTCCTTCACAGGAATACAATCAAAAAGTTCTCCTGGCTGGCAGCAAACTCACCTCTTCTGTATTTGATAATGCCTGTTCTTTATGCACAGACAGGAGACGGGTAAAGAATGGTATTATCTCATTACTGACACCAATCACAGTTTAGGCACTAAATCCTGCCTAAGAGAATATGCCTCCACATATTCATAACTTCTCTTTACATGAGAAGAAACTGTGATTAATCAGCAGCATAGAGAGCCACTGTCCTGTGACATTCTGGAGAAGACCAGAGCATCCCCTTCTGGTTTCATTACTGAGACCAAAATTTTCCAGAATTTCATTATGATCTTATTAACATTATGAGCTCACAGGAAATATATGGAAACAGGCAGACTATTAGTAGTAATAGTAGTAGTAGTAGTAGTGTTATTATTATTATTACTACTATTATTATAATTAATATTATTACTATTATTGCTGTTATTATTGCTATTGTTGTTACATTATAATTAATACTATTACTATTATTGCTGTTGTTATTGCTATTGTTATCACTACTACTTCTATTATTATTTATTATTACTTTCTATTTTCTATTACTTCTATTATTATTATTATTATTGTTGTTATTGTTATTATTATTGTTATTATTATTATTTATTTAATGTACCTAGAATGAATCAGCTCTCTTACATTCCAGGGTTCTCCCTTTGGTTTCCTAATCTCATCATGAGATACCCATGAGGACACAATTGAGTCCTGTTCTTCCAGGAAGAGCACCAAACCAGTACAACATACGGTATCTGTGAACTGAACCAGCTGCCAACACAGCAGCTTTTGTGGGACACATATTCCTGAAATTCCTAATGTCTGGACATCTGGTCATTTGGGGGTTTATACTCCCTAGGATTTAATTAATTCTCTATTGCTCTGTAATGCTCTGCATCCATTTACATGCATGTCAAACGCATGCAAGACAGGAGTGAGGACTTGCTACTGCAGGAGCAAAGCCTCAGAATTAATTTAAACCTTTAAAAGTTCCCTTGAGTATTCGCTAATATTCAAGTCCCTGTCTAGCACCTGGGTTTTGTTAAGTTTTCTGGTAGCATGGCTTTTGAAACTTTATTACTACATGCTGGGTTATGATTAAAATGCTCGGCTTTCCACAGTAACATTACCCATCTATAATCTTGTTTCTTAGTGAGATCTGAGCCAGCTATACCAGTAATTTCCTTTAATAATAAGTATTTGGTAATACCTCTGCCCTTTAAACTCCAAATCTGAGGCAACACATGATTGACAGATACCATGGCTTTCAACTAATTAAGTATTCTGAATACTCAGCCATGGAAGATTTTTTTAATGGAAATAATTTCAGTTGCCAGACTCCATGTGGCATTAACAAAAACTCTGGCAGAGCCCTGGGATGATGCTGCTGACAGCGGAGCTGCTCTCCCTCTCTGCAGTGGGGGGCTCACCAGGCTCCCTCTGCCTAACTGCAGGTAAATGAACTCCACCCTCAATTGCACAAAGCAGTTAAGCATTCTGGGTTAATTAGTTACAGCAAGGATGATCTTCTAGGCAGGCAATGTGCTATTCCTCGTAAATGATGCTGCCACTGAAGTGTTAATTCCCTTTGAGGATTAAGCTGCCTGGGTATAAATCAGATGCTGCAACCTCCCCAAAATATCAATTGCTATGCAAAGATCATAGTCAAAAGTAGGAGAGCAAAGTGCTGAATACTTTGCACAATGTGGATAGGCTTGGAACGCTTGTGAGATGCATCACATGGATGGGCTAAGAGCAGTTTAACTTGGTTTCTTTTACAGTGTAAGAGCATGTTCAGCTCATCACAGCTCTGAGTGGTGTTTGGGCCTTTGGACAGCAGTGGAATAATATTATTTGTAGTAAATTCAAGAAAAGGAAAGGCACATGGCTACTTTGCAGGTGTCAGGAGGAGCTCTGCTTGAGCTGGTCACAGCTTCAACCCCACTGCTGTGACTGCTGCTCTTCCACCACAAACACCTTTGTATACCTTCTCACATACCTGAGTATTTGAAAGCCCACCTCCAGCAGAGATGATAAATCTCAGTTATGATAAATCTCAACCAAATCAAGCATTTTGCCAAGAGCAGTTGGAAAGTGTCCATGTTTTTATTGCCACTGTTCACTAATAAATGTATTAATAACTCATATCAGCTTTCTACCTCAGATTAAGAGAGTTTTGCAGCTGGAAAAGATACTGGGTGAACTGGAAAATACATATTTAATTTAACAGCCTCTCTCCCTCTGTAATACAGAACAAGTCAGGTGCTGTTCACAATTTTGCTGCAAAGCATCTCATCTAGAGCCCCCTGGATAGCTGTAACCTGGAGTAGCCCAGGGCTCTGCAAATACTTTGGCTGGGCTTTGAACAAGTTCCCTGGCAAGAGAAGTGAGCAAAAGGGAAAAACAAATATAAATAAAACAAAAAAAGAGACAAAAGCTACATTGTTGGGAAAAAAAGGATTTACAACCTCCGCAAAACTAAAACTGCTCACTTGGCAATTGAGCCTCAGGAAAGTTTTAGCCACTCTGCACAGAAGGAAGTATTTACATCTTTTAGTCACAGGATGCAGGTGGTGATATTCTGGAGATTACAAACAGATTGTAGGCATCTTGCAGTTTTATTGCTGTGTTATTGCAAGGAGATGTAGGTACATGACAGCATACCTGAGCCCAGCTGGGGCCCAGGAATCAGAAACAACCCCTGAAGGCAGCAGCAGCAGCAATGCCAGGATGGAGCTGTGGTCCAGGCCCCCGACTCTCCCAGGGATGATGCCAGGCTATGGCACGTGCAAGGATCAGATCCTGCTGCTTAATGAGGATGTGTGGATCAGCTGCACAGGCAAGGAAAGGCTTATCTTGCAGCTTGGCATCAAATAAAATACATGAGACATCACGCTGTTAATGAACACACATCATTGACAGGGCTGCTGCATAATTTATCACCACAAAACCCATCTTTCTCCAGAGTTTTCATAATTCTCATATCTTTATTTATAAAGTGGTAATCTATCTTATAAAAAGGAAAGGAAAACATTTAAATGTAAGGCCTAAAATGTAGTGAAATAGTGAAAACTCTAAGTGGAGAGGAAGGGATTCAGCTACATAATTTTGCAACTTTCAGATGTCAAGTGTTCCTGAAATTCTGAGTTTGGGGGGGCAATTACACTCTGCACATGAAGTCTAAACCATGGTCTAACCTTCAGTGATGCAGAAGAGGATGAGGAGGCTCTGCTAGAAATGCTAGAAGCAACAGACTTTTAGTGTTTTCAGAAGCAGAAAATATTTCAGGGTTTGGCTTTTTCCTCCTTTTTTTTTTTTTTTTTGAGGATTGATGGTAATAGGAGTTGCATTATGTAAATAATTTCTGTAGTGAAGACCTTTATCCAACCAGCAATTTCCACAATAAATTGCTGGTATAAAAATCTGTAAATGCCTCACTTAGGAAGTAGAAGGAATTGTGACATTCTAATATTTTCACCGGAAGCAAAAAGACAATCTTTAGCAGACCAGAAATGCAACAAGCTGATTACGTCCCCAGAGATAGAAGAATGTGTTTGGAAAAGCTTTTAAGTATCTCAAGGGCAAAGGGCTATTTGAAAACCAACATGTCAGTCAGACATTTTGACATGAAAATTCTGGTTCCATCAGCCTGTCTATAGTAAATATTTCAAGACAATCTATCCTGAAATAGAAAACTGGCTGCTTGGTTTGAATGCCCTCATCTCTGCTGGGTTTCCTCACAGCAACCTAAGGCTCAGCAAGACCAAGCTGGTCAAGCTGTGCATTCCAGGAACTGGGGAGAACATAACCAGGCTGAGGGAGTTGAGAGTGGTGTGGGGAGGTTTGCTGCTACAGCAGAGAAACCCTCAGACCCAAAGACTTTTTGAGTGTTTATGCAAGACCGACCTGCCCATCTCCAGCGCTGAACACTAATGTGACTCCACCTTTGCAAGAAGACTTCCCTAATTCGACAGGAAGTGTAGGCCACCCCTTCCCTCAATCAGCAGGGCATTTTGAGACATGCTTTGCAGCAAGTGCCATGAATGGAGGAAAAAGAATTGTTTACTTTTAGAGAAGTGGCATCTTTTCCTCCTTTCACAGTTGGCAGCTCCCACCCATACCCCCAGCAGGCCATCCCTTCCTCAAGCCAAGGTGTCAGCAGAGAGAGGGGAAGAAATCACGTTCCTCCTGCCCTCAACCCAAGGCCAAGCAGCCAAAACTCCCATAATATTCTGCATTTGTTTTTCTTCACTCAGACAGAAGGTCGCCCCTCTGCCCCTCACCCTCTGAGGAGCCTCCTGAAGAAACCGCTGACATTATTCTCAGAAGCAATTCAGACAGAGGGGGGAAGAGCTCTGTAAACCCAAACAAGATTGAGACCATCTGGCAAAAAGAAGCAAACCTGTTAAGAGACCACTTTGCTCTTCCTGCAACGTCAGCACAAGCTGTCAGAGGCGTTTCATTAGGAACAACTTTCCTTTACAGCGCTGCACACAGCGCTCAGTTTAATTTAGGCTTTTTTCCCCCTTCAATATTGTTTCGTTTGTTGTACCAAAGCTGATGGGATTGCTTTTGAAGTAAGTGTAATCCAACCTGAGAAACAGCATCAGAGCCTGGACCATCATCTCTAAACCCTCTGCCATCAACTACCTAAGCATCTGTTTGCAATTCATTGCAGGGAGGGAATTAAACAGCACTCAAGGTAACAAGAAACTGGACAGAAATACATAGAAATTTTTTATCATTATCTTTGCTGATGATGTTTCCACCTCTGGATCATGTTTTGTGTTCTAGAATTGGCAAGTTACAGAGAAATAAAGCAGGAAGTTAACCTGAAAGCTTGGTGGGTGCCACCACAATAGTTTTCTTTTAATTTGAGCAATTCTGATTAACATTTGGTGGGAAATCTATCACCTTAATCTTGGGTAAAGAGGCGTGCTAATGGCTGTACCAATTTTAGTGACTGTTTTGACTTTTATATCTAGTTTTATCTTTTGCATGGAGCATAAAGGGGAATAGTATGAAGGACTATCAGCTTCAGAGGTACATCAGAGTCCTCTGAACATCAGCAGAACTCTGCTCTGAGTGCTCCCTAGTGGGAGTTACAATCAATTTTAACAGAAGTTAATTGCTGCTGTAAACATGGAAATGAATCAGCAATCCAGGATGGACTGGAGTGCTCTGGGATTGGGGTTTCTGAGGATGAGAGTGGGAGACCCTGTCCTGCTCTCAGCTGTTAGGCACAGAATAACTCCTCTGTGCATCTTCCACAGCCCTCAGAAGGGTTCTCTTGGCCCTTGGTGGTGGCTCAAGAGGCGTTGGAGGACCCCTGTGGAGCATGTAAAGATATCAAGAAGGAGAATGACAAATGGATACTGCAGATAATGCACAATTCCCAGCGTAGCTTGTTGGTCTGGAACCTTTTCCAGCACTGGGCACTTTTCCTTTAGTACTGGGGAAGGAAGGAGGCCTTTATGGAGATCACCCTAGATACAGCAGCTGCTGTAGAACCCAGAATTTTTGTGTTTCTCCCAAATGAAGAAATTTCTCTCCTGAATTTCTAAGACATCTTTGCCTACCATTGCAGCTCCACAAGCATTAGCAGTTCCCATGACTACTGCACATGTGTGTAATTGGAAGGAGAAATAACTAAGCCGTAATTAGGCAGACAAATTATTTATAGACATAAAATAACTGCTTTTTAGACATCGAGTTCAACCAGAACAAGGTATTAGCAGTGTGCATGTAATTAATTGATTAACACATTTTGGTGATGTACTTCTAAATCTGTATTTATTCAAGCACATAGCAATCATTTGTATATTGCTCTGGAAAAGGTTAGGTGCTGTCAGGTAAAATTCATCATATTACAATCCTATAAATAGTAACAATTTTTTTTCAAACAATTTCTGCTCCCATGCAGTAACACTTAGGGAGATTGCTATCTCTGTTTTCCAATGTTTTCCTCTTGGACAACACTAGAAATAATTGTTAGACTGAGGAAACAGATTTGTTTTTCCCTGAGTTAGAGAAGAACTGTGTGATTTCAAAGCTGGAGGATATTTTGCTGAGCCTCTGATGAGTAAAGACAATTTTTATTCTTAGTAACTTATTACAGCTGAGATGGACTAATACATACATATGAGCTTCTGATGTTGGAGACACACGTTTATCAGGGCAAAAATAAAAAATAAAGGCCTGGGAATGCAGTGTAAGGATAAGATAGAATCATTTAGATTGGAAAAGACAGTGTAAGATCGTAGAGGTCTTTACCCCAAGGTAAAAACTCTGTTTCTTGAAGATTTTTTTTTAATAAAATAAACGGAGAGTTTTTTAAAAGTAAGTAAACACTCCTTAACACCCTTCCACATCTCGATTTCCCTATGGGCTCATGCTGTCTGTCTCTGTGTCAGTTTTGTCCAAAGGACTTTATCCTAACACTCACTCTTGAACTTATTTTGCACTTTTCCAGCCCTTTGCTGCCTGCCAGGTGCCTTCCATGGTGCAGCCACACTCCCCTCTGCTGGCTGCTCCAAAGACTGGCGAGCATCAGGGAAAGCTGTGAAAAATAAATTATTTTAATATCTAAAGTGATTATTATTTTTCTTCTGGGTATTACTTCGAGAAAAGTTGTCCTCAGCAATTATGGTTTCACAGCTCCAGCAAGGTAAGCTTGCTTTCCCGGTAAAATACCATCCTCTGCCTGACCACCAAGTTCTTTTTGCAATACAAATTTCAATAGTTTTAACGCTTGCTTGCCCAGGCCCAGGCAGGAGCAGGCAGCGCTCCAGGAAAATACCAGAGATGAGAGAAGGATCCTTTTGTTCTCACAACCACTGCTCATCAGCAGCAAAATACATCTTGTTTGTGCTGTGATACCCAAAATATTCATACTGAAATGAGAAAGGGTGATCATAGGGTTTTTCTGGGGTTGGAGGATAAAGAAACCGCCCTGTTTGCTGTCCTGGTTCTCTTTAACAAGTTCTTTCTGCAAATCAGTCCCGTGCAGACCAAGGATGATGTGAAAGGACATCCTTCTCACAAGCCACTGGGCCACAGCCGAGGACTTCAAATGACACCTCCTTCCCCTGCCCCTGAACTGCTCCCAGTCAGTACCCTGGATAAACTGCACACCTTATGTCAAGCTAAAATTTTAAGAAATTGCACAAAAGAAGATTGCCTGCCACAAAACTGCTAAGATACCATGTGTCACAGTTTGTGGTGCAACGCAGCCCAAACCCTCTGTACTCAGAATCTAAGACAGCTTTCCTTCTCTAGAAATCACCTATTCCAATTCAGACAATCTTTCCCAGGAATGATACTGAAAATGTGTCACTGCAACTTGGAAGATTTTTGCTTAATTTCTGCATGATGCCACTATGCCTTTTGTTCCCACTTTATTTTCCTCCCCAAACACTGCGGAATGTTCTTCTCCTTTTCTGAACATCTGGCACTCCAGCTGTTAGGATTCACAGTCAGCATGCTTTAGAAATTAAAACCTATTCCAGATTAACTGGTAGAATTTTTCAGCTAATACTAAAAGCATAATTTTAGATCTTGAAATAGCTTTGCACCTTTATAAAGGGTAATCAGAGTTCCTTGTTGCAGTGACTGCAACTTGAGAATGTTCATCCTGTTACTTTGGAAATTTAACTATCAACAATAAGCAAGAGTTAACCTGAAAACATATATCTAAAGGTAGTCATTAGGGCTTGTTGCAATGGAAAAACTATGCTATGTGGCTGCTTCTGAAGGTATAATTCACTGCCCCAAACTTGCAGGGGGGAGAGCTGTTATGTGGAGAGCATAAAAATTTTCCCCAGGGACAAAAAGCACTTTCATCAGTCCTCAGAAGCCACCATGTGACACAGAAAGATGGTGCTGGAGGTGCTGACAAAAATACACAACATAATCCTACTGCCTTGCAGAGAGGGTCAGCTTTGTGACCAACAAACACAAGGATCCCCCAATTCATGCAACCTGTTTTTTAAATATTTCAATAGCCTGAGTACACCTGTGAAACTCAACTCCAGTTCTTAGCCCCATCAGCTTCCTTAAATACCAACATTTCAACATTGTTTACAGAATAGTGCAAAAGGATTAAATCTGGTTTCACTTAATCTTTAATAAAATCTCAATGAGTACACCTCAATAAGGATAACACAATCTACATATTTTATTTTTAATCAAAATAGGAAATAGCATAGATTAGTGATTTTCAGTGTTAATAACAAGGCAATGGGCCTTGTAATTAAAAACAAATTTTAGAAGGCTGCTAAGTGATTTTGATAATGACTTAAGGATCAATTATAGAAAAGATATCATTCCTCCCTTTAGAGTTAGATTTACTGGAAACAGTAAAGCTGACAAACTCTTGTATTAACTTTTATTATTATTATTACAACAAGGACATTAATATGGTCTCTATCAGAAAAGTATGACAAAAATTAGTACGGGGACTTCTCTTTACAGAACACTTGATGGTTAAAAAAAAAAAAAGGTGGAAAATGTTGTTAGTTCTGCTGCTTTGTGGAGACTGGGCTATGTGGCCTTGAAGATTACTGCTCTATCAGCCTTACATGAGAATTTGGCACTCCCATAAAGCTACTCAGCCTTGTAGGAACAAAAAATGCAGCTTCAATTTGGATTTGGGACTGGACAGGGAAGCTGCACAGCACAGGGGATGCTGTGGTGTTGCAGACCACACACACACCAGCACTGCCATGGGGCAGCATCACCCCTAAACTTCCCCAGAGAGTCTGCTCAGAGATTTCCTCACAAGACAATTTCCACTAGGAACAATGCAAACCAGAAGAGACCCCAAATCCTCTGTCACTTGGCCTCTCAGCAGCACAAATCACGATGCTGTGACTGTAGCAACCATCCCTAACCTGGTCTCTACTAGAGTGTGAAATGTTCTTGTTTGGGCTTGGCTGTATGAGATGTCTTAGAAACGGCTCTATAATCACAGAATCCCAGTTTGGGTTGACAGATCATCTAGCTCCAACCTCCTCTGCCACGGGGCAACACAAGGTTTCAAGAAACCTTGATGGTAAC
This sequence comes from Sialia sialis, assembly GCA_009812075.1. Lineage (NCBI taxonomy): Eukaryota > Metazoa > Chordata > Aves > Passeriformes > Turdidae > Sialia > Sialia sialis. The sequence continues at coordinate 3,185,630 of VRYO01002774.1, forward strand.
GATGACATAACTGTAATGAGAAACAAAAATTAATAATTTGCTGCTATTGAACAGGGATCAGCCCCACCTCAATTGCTTGCATTGAGCCACTGTCAACGAGCTCTGCACCCTAAAATGATTGAAAATCAGCCCAGGAATAAAATTCAAAAAGAAAGAGGATTTTTTTTCACTGGGTTAGGAACCCACTTACCTTCCAGAGCAGACAGCATGGCAAGGCAGGGACAGCAAGAGCCTCTCCTGGAGCTGTCAGGCTGGACCCAGATCCTGGCCAGTGCTGCCCACAGGACCTCCCACCAGACACTTGCAGCCTTCACCCCCTGACAGCAGCTCAGGTGAGGAGCTCTGCTGGAAGACCCTGCTCCTTCCCTTCCAGAACAAGAACATCTGCCAGATATCAAGTCCCACCAATCCTCCAACCCCAGGAGGCTTCACTGCCTCCAAATTTAGGCAGAAAATTGAAGCCTGAGCAAGTACCTGCTACCAGCCAGGTTTCTCTTTGTTCAGCATGCCAGGTTTCCACCAACAAAAAAAGCAAATAAAATCTCCCCCACTGTGGCTCATCGCAGGTTTCCTAAACTGGCTATAACTTAAAAAACTACTGACCAATGTTTTTATTAATAGAAGTCTGCACTAGAGACACAGAACTCTCTTTTCTCTATTACTGTAATTTCACGATTATAAGTCGCACCTTTTTCATTGAAGAATCCAGCCTAGCCCAGTAGTGCGGCTAATCATCAGGTGCGGCTTATCTATGGACAAATCCCAGTGAAATGCCAACCCTAAAGTGAGAGCCAGGGAGGGCACCTGGGGCTGCCTTTAAAGGCTTCGCTGGTCTATGAAAACTGTTTGCAACTTGAGCACCTGACACCAAACCCCACGCTGGCGCGATTCTGTTACTAATTCATTACTTTGTCACACATGGATCCCCACTTAAAAAAAAATAAATTAAAAAATGCAGCTTATATTCGGGTGCGGCTTATATATGGACAAATCCTGTGGTCTGCCCAGCTACCCGGATGTGCGGCTTATCATCAGGTGCGGCTTATAATTGTAAAATTACTGTATTTTAGTGAGATGTTGCATAGTGATTTATGTCATTATAGAAATATAAGATCAATATAAACAAGAATACTGAATTCAAAGTAAAACATGAACACGAAACACAAGAAAATATGATTTCATTATATTTGTTAAAATCACTTTGCTCTGCTTTTTAGTTTTATGTATTTTTTACTTTGCCACTATAATCATGAATTGTATCCACTTTTATGTATAAGGAAAATGTGGGCTTGTACAAACAGAAACAAACTCGTCTGTGCTGTTGCCAGTTGCTGCCAGTTGCTGTTGCCACTCCTGCTCACTAGGAGTGTAACGTGACAGCATGTTTGAGCCTTGTCCAGACCTGGTGGGGACTCGTAGCCACTGCTGCTTGAGGGCTGGCTAGCATGTTCGGGCTTGATTGGACTTGTACTTGCACAGTGGGCATGTCACAGCCCACCAAGAAACTGCCTGTAAAAGGGGCAGTGACCAGGGGTAGGATGGATGTGTTGGTGCAGCGCAGACTCCCCACGTCCCCAGTGCTGCTTGCCGGTTACTTATCAATGAATTAATATACTGCTTTATTGATTGACCTACCCGATTTTGGTGAGTAATTTATAACATTTTTTTAGCATTGAAATTCATTTAAGACATGACATTTTTCATCTCCACCTTGCAAATTAATTTCCCGTAACACCCTGCTCAGATAAACCCTTCTATCTTCACCTTGTACACAGCTGAGCAGCAGCCAAGGACAGTTGACTTAGAGCTGAATAATATGCCCTGGTGCTAAATGAAAATTAAACCATTAATATTTTAAAATACCTGATTTCCTGGATAGTAAAAGTGAAATGTATCATTTGTTTAAACTGTCCTACTCATTATTTCTTTCTTCGTTTCATAAAACTTGGCCACTAACAATCTGCATAAATAGAGCTTGAACTTTCATCTCAGGAAGTTTAATGAGAAAGCTCTTCAGGAATATTTTATTCCTTTTATCAGAATATTGATGGAAGTAATAATTCACCTTAATGTGAAAAAGTTTCCTTTCTTCACTAAAGAAATTCATCAAGACATTTCTTGTTGGTGAGATGTGAAATAAATCCACTTGCTTTTTCTTGTTTGATCTCAGCATTTCATGAATTTTTGACTTAATTTTCCACAAGGAAATTCAATTAAAGAAATTAAAGCCCAGTAGTTCAGCCCTGATTGCCCCATCAGCAAATGGCTCTTTTATTGCACAGTGGATGATGACACATGCCACACTCTCCTGGTGCTGCTAGAGCCCTTGTAAAACCAGATCAGGGAAAACCTTTCCTCCTTTATTGGTGCTATTAGGCAACAGCTATTGATCGCTCAAGCCAATTCAGCAAGCACTTCCCTTGCAAGGGCTATTGAGAATGAAAAAATATCCTTGGGGGGAAAAAAAAGTCAAAGTCATTGTGTGCATGTTAAACCTTTCACCTGTGCAAGGGCGAGGTCCCTTTTCGACAAAAGAATGACACACAAGTGAGCTAGAGAAACAACTCGGCACCACCCTGGGCCAGGGTGGAGCTGAGAGATCGCCATTTGCCAACCTCGCTTCCGGGATCACCTTGCTACAAATGCAGCTAGACTTTTACATCGCCACACAGCATGGATGGCAGGGTGTCTTTTTAGGACACAAATCAACGCTGTCAACTGGCACTGCAGCCTCTGAACGCCAGGCATCAACAGTGGACAAGTTTCAAAAATATTATTATGACAGTGTCATTCGCTGTGATGCGTTGACAAACTTTGCTGTGATCAAACCATCTCCTCAGGCAACTTGCTGCAGTAACTGCAAACGTGACAGATTCACCACAAGTCCTTAAAATAAATTAGTATCCAATTAGTTACCCAGCATCTGTTTAGGTAACTCCCCAAAGTAAACCCACTGTTTAAAGAACTTCAAGGATTTCGGATTCGTATTAATTCCCTTTGAATTTAAAATCATTCTCACTTATCATTACTGAAGATTATGGAACATTTTATACTGAGTGCCATCACACAGCACTTGCAGGAGGGCCAGG